>JANHAO010015491.1:0-14826 GCA_026873985.1 Saraca asoca | reverse complement strand
TTCCACCACACAAAAGGAAGATCAATGAGTCTTGAACATGCACCTAAAATTCTAGTTCCATCAGACCATAAAAACTAGAATTTTCCGGATGTTATTCTCTGCTTGGCAACGGTCAAAACTTCCCTCTCTTCTCCTCTCGCTCTCTCTGTGTTTCTTCAAGGTCGAAGACCACCTTTTTTCTTCACCCAAAAAAAAACTGAATGAATAAAGGCTACCCACCTTGTCCTTCACACATGAAAAAAGCCAACAAACACGGAAGACCAAAAAAGGCTAAAGAAGGTTTCCTTTTATTTTTCCTTTTTTACTTATTGCTACTTTTGTCTTTTTTGATGAGGGAGCCTACGTAACAGGCATGTCAATTTATACTCTATATATGCAAAAGCATGGTGTATGAATAAATAAAAGATTGCTTCATTATATAAAAAAATTAATAAAATGTTTGCTTAATTAGGGCATACTTATATCCCAAGACAAATAATTGATGAAATTCTATTCATATTATATTAAATCTAATGAGGTCGTAAGTTGTCAATTTTTTTTTCTCTTTGTTTGAGATAATGATACAAGGAAAAGAAAGCAAGTGTTAAAAAACAGGATTTGCACCTTTTGATCCCTTTTAATCTTCTCCTTTATTCTCCTCACGTTTAGTCCTAATTTTAGAAAAGATAAAGTTATTAACCCCTTTTCAAACAAGAAAACTTAGCACATAACATAACCCCTCCCCAGTATGCCTCTACTTTGTATAAAGAAATAAAAGCCATTCAATAATTGTTGGCACCATCACTCTGGAGTTAAACAATTTCATTTTTGTAAGTAAAAGAAAAGGTCAAGCAGAGGGATAGGTAGCTCCGCCTTAAGACAAATTCAGAAATTTTTATTTGTAGGGGTCAATATGTAAAGAAAAAATAAATATTTAATAAAAAAATATTTTTTCCTGATTTTTTTTATGTGTTTACTAGTGTGTGTAAAATTTTAAATATTTTCACTTTTATTTAAAGTAATTTTTTTCTTCCAATTAATAGAGAGAAATATGAGAACAATCTTAAGTTATGGGGCAATTTGTAAAATTACTGCGTAAATATATGCATATAAAAAAAATTCTATGTGAGGAGACTTGTTCCATTAATATATGAATAAATTTGTCCCAGAGATCAAGAAATGCTATCAATTTCTTTAAATGTTTATAGCGATATTTACATATCGTATAAGCTTTTGACATTGCTCATGAAAGTAAAATTTAAACATAAGATTTATAAAAAAAAATAACAATTAAGGCAATCCAAAAATGTGCTTCTGCATAAATGTTTTTTTTTTTAATTTTATTGTTAATTCTATATTATTTAAAACAAATTTTCTTTCGTAGTTGCTTATTAGAAACCCAACAAATTTTGTATTAAAATTTAATTCTAAAACTTGTTAGTCAATTGCTTCAATACAAATATAGTTATTTATGCTTATTAGAAACCCAACAGAAGAAGACATTTCCCTGTAATCCATTTTCACTAGAAACTAGTTTGTAGCTTTCATTTTGTCCTTCTCTTATTGATTCATACATAAGAATGAATTGCATGAAAAGAGAAAAAAGAGTCATATTTGGCATCTAATTCTTCATGCAGCAATCAAGTATGCTTGACAAGAAAATCTTGGGATACAACTCTGCGTTATCCGCGGCGTAACTTGGTGTTGTAATTATTAGAATACGTAGTCAACCAAGGCAAAGTGTGAAGGTCCAAATGAATATCAATTGTGTCAACTATGACAAGAAAAATCTTCAATTCAATTTGACCAAAGATTTTCTCTTTTGGAATTGTAACTTCGCAAGATTTTTTTTTCTTTTCTTCCTTTGACATAAGAGGAGAAGGGGAAAGGTAGTGAAGTTCGTGTTAAAGCTTGAATACGTAAGATTTGAATTGATCAATTAAATTTAAAGATTAGGTTTGGACAAAAATTTAAGTCTTAATATAAAATGAATTAGACTTTGATTTGCATATTTAGAATTAGGTTAATCTTATTATAAATTTTACATATATTATGTGATATCAAGGAAATTTTAATTGGTTGAATTTAAACTAAGTAAAGATGCTTAAATATTAATGTAGATCGGTCTGAATCAGGTTCGATTTGATTTTTATTTATTTCTAGATTTTAATATTATTATCTATTATATTTTGATAATTCACATATTTTGATATTATGATCAAACGAATATTAAAATTAAAAAAATGCTTTTCTAATTTGTCGAAATAGGTAGATAATAATATTCAAATTTTTGAAAATTTTTCTCATTTCAATGTAACTCAATTAATTGACCTTTTTTTTTTTTATGATAAATCAAAACATTTCACATTTGATCTATAGGATTTACGAAAAAAATTCTTGTAGTGCAATCCCATAAAATAATTTTTGCCGTATGTGAAAATTAAACGTGTAATAGTTGTCTAAGATAGATTTACTTTGCACGTTTGTACATTAAATTCTCAAGTGCATAAATTTCTGCTTTTGAATAGGGAGAATAGTTGGCAAAACCCTTTTTGCTCAAACAATTGTATTCAAACAGTACAAATTTCTTTCAATTAATTTTGTGACTATGGCCATAAACAACAACCAACATACATGATTTATTTAATTATATGGTCTCTGTTGTTTAATTTATTGTTGATCAATCAATAATTAAATATGATTTGCACAGGGATTAATTGACAGGCTAATTAATTAAATCCAGTTGCTTTCAAGAAGTTCTTGAACCATTCCACAGATTGTTTGGGGTATCTCTTGAGATTATCCTTGTAATCTACAAAATACAGACCAAATCTGGAAGTGTATCCAGCCGCCCATTCCCAATTATCCAATAGGGACCATACAAAATACCCTTTTACATTGCAGCCATCCTCACTGAAAATAACCAAACAAGAATTATATTAGCTTAATTAGGTTATTAATGGTCACGAAATGTGCAGAGAGCTAATAATAAATGAATTGTTACATACCTGATGGCAGCCTGTAAATTGGACAAATAGCCACTATGATATCTAATTCTTTTCTCATCCTTTAGGGCATCTTTAATGGAGATAAATGGACTATTTGGATCATCCATCCCTGCCAAACAAGAAACTTGGTTTAAAAATTTTTATGTATGTGTATACGTCCGCTAGAAATAATAGTTAATATCCTACTTTTGAAATTAAAAGATTAGATGCTTTATCAATAAAATATGCAATCGTTGACAGCTTACAATTTTAATATCTAGCCAACGTCTACAATTGAGGGCCTTTATGAAAAAGAAGAGAAAATTGGTATCTTTGATTTCAAACAGTGGGAAATGAAATTGTAGAAATTTATGTTGTCAAGGATAGGAGACAGAAAATGAGAAGGCTACAAGGTTAATGTAGAAAATACTATTTTTACATCACTGGGTGCCTGTATTTTATCATAATTTTTTACAAATGCTCAGTTTTGGACAAATTGTAGAACATGCTAAACATAAATTTTGTATGCAAAGAGCCATTCAAGAAGGATGTAGAAGAGTTTCTGCAAGTTTTTTCAAGTGGTAGAAGATTTTACCATTTTCTGTAATATAGATAGGAGGGTTCCCATACTTTTGCTTGATGTAATTCATTAACTTTCTCATGCTTTCTGGCACTATGTATAACCATATAGAGTTCGCCTGCAAATCCAAAATTAAAACATTACTTCCATCATTCGTTTCCTAAGCATTGCTGAGTTCTGATAAGCTATTTAGAGTGACACTTAAAATTACAGACAGAATTAGACAAGATTGATCTATTGAACCCACAAAATTGGAGATGTTTTTACGTCCTACGAGCCTCTGCATAAAGGCCGTGGATCCCTCTATATGCAAATTTTACCACTCACAAGTTAACATTGTAAGAGAAAATTATGATACTTCCTTGTACTTATCTTAGTAAAAGTTCATTTGTTACTATGTCATCATCATTCCATCAACAGTCTGAAAAAAATACAAATATGTTTCAGTTTTTGTAGGGCTTACCCTGCCTCCAATGGTTTTGGTACGGTTGAATGCTGAATGCAAAGAGAACATCAAAATTATAAAGCACTCTAATAACATAGTATTTAAGGTTTCTTGATGAAGTTGAATTTGAAACTCACGAAGTGTAGCGGCGGAGGAGTCTGCAATGGCGTCGTGGAGAAGAGTTCCCAGCAAATTAGTAGCATTGTTTCTTGCATAAAAGGTAGTATAATGATTTATTCCCACAAAATCTAATGAACCCTTCACAAGAGCTACCTCTGATTTGGAAAATGTTGGCAGCCTGCTTCCTACTCTGCTTCTGATTGAGCTTGGATAATCCCCAAACATCAAAGGATCAAGAAACCTGCCATTTGAGGAATTAAACAAATTAGTATCAAATATGAATCTTTCTTGCATTGCAAGCAAAAAGTTTAACCATAAATATGTATCAACATTGATTTTCCAAAGGCCTTTCCTTTTATTTTGGTATTCAATATTGCCCCCCCCCTTTTTTTTGTATCAGGGGAATGACAAATCACTAAATCATAAAATGTTATGAGTTTAAATTTAAAACATTAAAAGTATAAGTCCTGAAGATGATAATGGATGCTACTGCACCACTAAGAATATTAGTAAATGCCTTTCATTATATAACAAGTAAATTGCATTGACTTTCTTTAATGTCTAATAAACTTACATAAACAACCCTTCTTATTTTTCAAATTACATACACTTCCCTTGTTTTAAAATTTGACATAATATAGACTTCCATGTCTTCTGCCCAAACTTACACAAATATCTCATGTAATTAATTGAAAAAAATAGCAGAAACTCTCCTTTGAAGGGAGGACAATGTCATTTCAAAATTAAAAGGAGGGATGGTTTTGTAAATTCATCATAGCATCAACATGATTTCCTCTTATATAATACCAAACTTTCAATATCTGTAAGTTAGTATGACTCACCAGCCAAGCTGAAAATCTTGGGCTCTTTGAGCAGCTTCAATGTCTTCTTTGGTGTTATTTTCTGGTTCAAACCAAATGACATCAAAAGCTATCCCTAGTGATCCACCTTGTGTTTTCTGTGCAATAATTAAGTTATTCAGTATATCAATTTTCATTGGCCGTGTTCATCATGCACAAGAAGAACCTGAATATGAAATTCTTTGTTTTCATATATGCCTTAAAAGGATAATAATAATTTCATAAATTGTGTTAGATATGCCAATGATTCCATCACATATTGTCAGTAAACTTCAACCTGAATTTGACTCAGTAAAGTTTCAATTTATAAATATCAACTAATAGTGTTACTTGCACTTTTATGTATTCACAATTTTCTCGCAATTGTATACATAATATAATTAAAATCAAAGTGGAAACACCATTTTTAAAATGAGAAATGCTAAATACACACTACAATCTTTCATGCAATCTTCACACATTTACTTTGAACCATCAGATCAAAGCCCAAAAAATAATCTAGCAGTTCAATGTGACTATGTGTAAGGTTTGATTGTGTGTGGTGTGTACATAGCATTTCTCTTTTAAAATCATGCACCCTTCACAACTTCACACATGATATTGATTTTGATAGTGTCATGTATGCAATTGTGAGGGAAGTTGTAATTGTATGAAAGTGAAAGTAGCATATTTCAATATCATTTCTCACAAAATCTAACGCTTCACTATTCCATTGAGTTTTACCTTGTATTTCTGCCTGTAAATCTGAGCCACAGCTGCATGAGAACGAAGCACGTTGTGAGCAACAATGTAAGGTTCAGTAGAAGAATTGCCAGCCCTACAAAACAGATGAAGTAGAATGGAGCAGCGTCCAGGCGCCTGCATGCCAGCATCATATCCTTGAATTGAAAATGTATGTGGCTCATTGAATGTGATCCAGTGCTTCACTTTGTCTCCAAATTTCTCAAAGCATGTCTCAGCATAAGTTGCAAAGTCCTTTCTGTACCATACAGATTTCATAACAAAACTGAGAAATCAAGAAGCCAGAACTAGAAAAAAAAAAGGGTTTATATAACAAATTTTATACATGATTTCAGGGCTAAGCCATCCATTGTATTTGTCCTCCAAAGCTTGGGGAAGGTCCCAGTGGTATAGGGTCACATATGGCTCAATTCCTGCGCAGATGTCATGAATCATCAGTCAAGAAAAACACTAGAAGCATAGCAGTGGAGGAACTAGAAATTTTATAAGTATGCCAGTGCAAAAAACTTTTGGAACAACACAATTTTTTAATTTATGAAGAGGGTAATATAAAATGATATATTTTCATAATAAATTTTGATGACCCTGGACTCTCGTTCTCAATCATTGATGTTCGGGGATAATTATCGCGTTTAAGTCTGATATAAATAATCTTATATGAATCAGTTCAGCCAGGGGAATACTAAAAAAAAGGGAAGAAGACTAATGAGAATTTACCTTTGGCCAGCAAAGCATTGATGAATTTATTATAATGATCAATTCCTGCCTGATTGATTTCCCCTGATCCATCTGATGCATGAAACTCCATGATTTCAGAACACTTCATAATGAAATTTTACACGAGTTTGCATGGTAAAACCAAAGGCTTCCCAAGTAAACAAAGACGTACTTGCAGGAAAATAGTTTATTGAAATGTTTATGTACAAATAATCAAATGCACACAAAAAATTGTTAATTTAGAGAATGAAAAATTGAAAATTGCCTAAAATTATCTTAAAATGTCAACTCAATCACACTTTGCAATCACTTAGCTAAGATCAATATTTAGTTAAGAAATCTAAGTAGAAAAGAAAGAAAGCTCACTGGGAAAAATCCGAGGCCAAGAAATAGAAAACCTATAGGCATCCATTCCCATATCCTTCATCAGTTGTATGTCTTCCTGTTTGCAAAATAAATGATAATACATAACATAAATAAATAGATAAATATTCTCCAATTCAATATTGATATCTTTCATGGTACAGTGATATTGAATGTTGCCTTTAGGTTTTTCCTTATTCAATATTTTACATTTGAACAAAGATATTATATATGTATTAATGATTTATCACTTCTTCTGTCGTCGAATAAAGTATATATATTGAGTTATCTTTTACAAGAAAAAAACATCTGAAGGTTATAGCTTGTGCTATTAAACAGGCTGTGATCCTGTAGGAACATTTTTAAACTCACATTAGCACTGAACTGAGTGTATGGCATAACATAAGATGTGGAATTACTTACTTCGTATCGGTGATATTCATCCACGGCAACATCAGCATTGCTGAAATCAATTATCTTGCCTGCAACACAAATATCAGTCACCATTTTAGTATCCTTCTAAAAAAAACTATTGACCTCTTGCTTCTAGTTTTATTGTAGCACTGAAAAGTTAAAAATTGTAATTTTAGGATTCATTCAAAATTTATTCAATAATAGTATTAAAATTTCATTTTTAGCATAGAATTAAAAATATTTCCCGGTTGTTTAATAAGAAAATGAAGAATAGTTAAACTACAAATATGAGTAGATTATATAAAATATAATGTTTAACTCTCCCTTTGTTTTGTCTGAAAATATCTTTTATAGAAAAATCTCATTTATTTGTATACAAGTAAAGACTTTTTACGACCTATATATTTTATAATTAACAAAATAATATTTGATGTCAGAACAATAGGGGAAAACAACTTCTTTAGAATAGACAATATTATTTTCTATCATATTCTCCACACATTTAATTAAACAAATAAAATATATTCTATGACCTTAATTTTTAGTGACAATAAATACAAGATAATGATGTTTTTTAAAAAAACAAACAAACAGAATCTAAAGTCATGGTATCTTACCAAAAGTATGTGAGAAAGTATCCCACACAGATGGTCCCCTTCCATCTTCTTTCACCGCTCCTTCATACTACAAATATGTCAACAATATTATTTATATCATAAAAAATACTTGTATTGTTTGCTCAAGCAAAGACAACATTTAAGAAAAATTTCTCATATGCACACTGTTTTTGATGGACAGATTCACGGGCCCATTAGTGCTGGGTCTGACTTTTTTGGGCCTTCAGATGGGTCTGACTTTTGGTTCATGAGTTCTCAGTAGATTTAATTCAGAATCCAAGACACTCTTCAAATACTTAGGCCCAAAACCAAAATCAATTGTCTTTATTGTATGACGTCAATTTATTAGTATTTTTTTTTTTCTAATAATGCTTTTACATAAAAACTGCGGACAACCGTGAAAAGAATTTATGTCTGTCTTTCATAATAATAGAAATGGACACTTTCAACAATGGATTTATGATTTAATAGTGCTAGATTTTATTTTATTTTTTTTTGAAAAACAGACGTTACTTAATTAGCAAGAAAGTTGGGAAAAGTAAAGATTGTATAAAAAGTGAATATGCGATAGAATCTGATGGACAATGGTATAAAACAAAATAATTGATAATTATGAGGAGTAATTGAAAAAAAATTCATTCAATATGAAGAAATAATTACTTTTGATTAAATCATCATCCACACCAACAAAGCTCAAGAATTATCTAACTCAATATTTTTTTTTATATTGGGCAAAATACCCTTTTGATTTTTCAAGAACAAAAAAAATACCATTTTTTCAGTTTTTTATTATGCAGAATATCATTGACCCAGGAAGGAAGAAAAAAACATAGATCTCTCTGCAGTGAAGAGCGATCATTTATTAAATTCGGGTGAGAATATAACACCATACTTATAACTCTTCAAATTCCAAAGACATGAATAATAATCACTGAAAAGAAAGATAGAGGTCTTTCTATGGCAAAGAGTAAAAAATCATCTATAATCTTTGGTAGGAGCACAAGACTTATAACTCCTCAAATCCTAAAGACATAGATATTAGCCACTAACAAGAAAAATATATCATGACAAAGAGTAAAAAATATCACATATTAAGTTCAGGTGGGAGTCTAACCCAAGACTTGTAACTCCTCAAACCCTAATGACATAAATAATATCCATAAAAAAAATAGTTTCAATTTCTTTCAATTTATTTATTTAATTTTTTTTTATGATAATAGAGTACTAAATCACTTAACACAAATAATATTTAAAGATATTAAAAGGGAAAAACTTCATAAGCAACATTGGATGTCACTACACCTCCACTAACTTCTTGTTTAAAATAGTTAAAAATAAAATTTTATTTCATTTCTAAATAATTTTTTTAATTAGTATTTAGATTTTAGTTGAAAAATATTTCATTTCATTTTATTTACAATTCTTATTTTAATTACATTTATACTATTATAAAATTCATCAAATTTATCAAAGATTTCACTATAATTCATTTACAAAGCATTAGGTTCTCTTTGTTTTGTAGGAAGATATTTTTCATAGGAAGATTTCATTTGTTTGTATTAAGCAAACAACTTTCATGTCACTTATATATTTTGTAATTAAAAAAATAATATATAGTACTATAGTATTAAAAAAACAACTTCTTCTTTAAAACATAAGTATCCTTTTCTATCATATTTCTCATATTTAACATTAAACAAATAAAGTATTTTTTATTATTTTAATATTTTATAATCATACACACAAATAAATAAGATTTTTCTTGGGAAAAATATTTTCTATAAAAAAAAAACTAAGAATGTAAACAATTTCTTTCAGTGTTATTATCACTCTTGTAGGATATTCTAATTTACAAAAAAATTATAAAAATGCAATTTAAGTAGTTCTATCCTATTTTAATATTGTTGATTACTTTAAAAAATTAAAATGATCATTATTATTGGATAACAAATAATAAAAATTAAATAATTCTGCAAAATTCATTTACAAAGTGAATCGTAGAAGTAACATGAAGATGAAGGGCACATCAGAGCACGTCACAGTTCACAAGAAGACAGAGACAAGTGAAAATCACGGGAAAAAGAAAGGCAGGAATTTAATATCAAACATCTCTGTCGTTTTCTCTTCTTTCATTATCTCTCTCCTCAGTCCTTACGAATTCAGTGCTACCTAAGAGCTTCCCCAATTGCGAAGAAAGCAGCAGAAGCAGCACAATACGAAACCAACAAAACTTTGAATTCTCATGCATATCGAATGGCTTTCTCTCTCACAATTTCTCAATTAAGAAAAGAAACCAAAACAACCAATGCAAACACCAATTGCATGACTTAATTCAGGAAACAAACCATAGAATAGATTTAAATTGTAATCTGTAACCACTTAATTGTGTCATTGCAATATAACTGTAATCATAATCACAAATCTTATGGTTAATGGAGAAAAAGTTGGATGATTAGAAGCACTTACTTGAAAAGCTGAAGAGGCAGTGCCAAACACAAAACCCTTCGGAAAGCTTGCTCTGTTTATCACTGAAGTGCATATCTGAATCTCAAACACCAACACTACTATCACCAAAACAATGCTTCTTCCCCATACCATGTTTTTTAGAGAGAGAGAGAGAGAGAGAATATTGGAGGAGTGTAGGCTTAGAGAGCTAATGGCACAAAGAGAAATTGGCAATTTTGGAAAAGGTTAAAGAATATATATGTTAGTGTTAATGGTGGGGTGCTGGAAATGGTGGTTAATTATTGTTACCTACGCTTGGAAAGAAAATAATCATTTGGGGAATATGGATTTGGAAAAGGAAGTCAATTCTTTCACACGTTTTCATTTATATAAGAATCTTAACTTTCTTTCCTACTAGGTTTTGGTTCGCTTTCTTTCCTTTTTCAATATGTGCTAAGTCTACCTTTGCCCCCCAAAAAGTTTTTTGTTATGTTCTTTACCCTAGACTGCTCCTTGTAATAATTAAATTCCCAATCTGTACAAAAGAAATTATTTTCTTGGATATTGTTTTCAATGGTTTAGCAATAACGTGATTGGCCAGGCCACATTTCAGAAAAGATTAACATAATTATTTTTAGCATTTAATTACATGATTTTTAATAATATTGAATTTTTAGCTCTATGTTATGGCATTTGTTAAGTGCACTGATTGGAGTAGTTATTGCAATTTCAAACACATATTTTAAAACAAAATTTATATTGATTTTATGTTTAATTAGTAATAAATATATTTTATTTATCAATTTATAAGACAAAAATACCCTCATCAAAATTAATTGATGTTTAGAGTTTTAAGATTTAGTTGCTAGGATTATAGGAATAGTGGTTAAGGCTTGATGGCTTAATGTTTAAGGTTTGAAGGTTTAGCTATTAGAATTTTAGAATTAAGTGTTTAGGGTTGAGAGTTTAGTAGTTAATAGTTAGAGTTTAATTGTTAACAATTAAGGTTCATTCTTACTTTAAAAAATTATGAATTGATAGTTTTACCATTGAAATAAAATTTTAAAAAATATTAATAATAAGTTGAGAATAAAATTTATAAAAGGACATAAATTTTGGAAAATTGCATGTTTCCGATCAGAATTGACAATAAGTCGAGTTGAGTTAAAATCAACTCGAGCTCAACTAATTTAAAAGTGAGCTATTTTTGTAAGGTTCTTGATCCAATTTGAACCCACAAGTTTATGAGCCAATATCTAACTTAATGAAATTTTAAAAAAATATACATAATTATTTAAAAAATTTCAAACAAAAATGTAATAATACTTATTATAAGAAAATTTATAATAGGATTTGGCCTAAATATTCTTTTAATTCCCCACTTTTGCTTAAAGTTATAATTTCAACATTTTATTTTTAATTTGAATAATGCTATTCTCCACTTTTTATCGAGATTGTAATTAACTCCTCCCATTTATCTATTATTTAAAAGAAGATGGAACTTATTAAGTAGATTTCTATTTGATTGACATGACATCTATGTGACACATATTTTATTTATGTGACTATAGTCTAAATGAAAAGAATTAAAAAAAAGCTATTAATCACATTAGTTGTAAGTGAATAACCACTAAATTTAAAATTAAATCCTAGGCATTGTATTTTGGCACTAACTTTTTTAGTGGGCTTTGAAATTGTAAAACCATTCCCCATGAGCATTTTATGGCTTATTCGAATATTAGGATTTGAAGCAAATAAAGAATAAAAAAGAAATAAATATAACAAAGATAAATAATTCAATTTACACCCTTATAAACAATATATGGAACATAAGTATTCACTTATCAAGTTCGTCCTTTATTAAACGATAGTTGGACAAAAGAAACTAATTGGAACCTTGGAAAAAAAAAGTGGAAAGTATCATTGTTCAAATTAAAAATAGAGAGACGAAATTATAACTTTGTATAAAATTGAGCATTAAAAATATATTTAAGTCTAGTATTTAGTAAGAAATAGTAATTATGGGATCTATGCGTGTATGTGAATAGTATGTATTTATGATAAAAAATAAATATATGGGTTATGCTATGATATATATTAGAAAATTTTATGTGTTTTTATAAAAATTTAACTTATAAATTGCTGTATGTGTTTTTTGGGCTGACAAAAGGCCTAATTGATAGAAGCCTAGTCAGTCAAGGCTTGCTGAGCACGAAAATCAAGAAGAAGACAGTCTACAGAGGTTAATTAACTGGAAGCCCGCAAGAGTCGAATTGCAGGATTAGCTTTTATGTATATAGGCTCTGTGTATTAGAAAAAAAGATGATTATTCAAAGAGAGGGATTCTGAGAGAGAACCCATTGTAACTCATAGTAACAGAGAGAGAACTGAGAGAGAGCAGAGAGTCATGGAGCTCACTAGAGAGCAATTCCAGCAAAACTCTATATACTGCAAACATTTTCCTTGCAATAAAATGATCCGTGGATGTAGGGTCCAGTGCCGTCCGAATTTGGTCGAACTACGTTAAAAAAGTTTGAGTTCTTCTTCATCTTTCTCATCTTTTTAACACTATGTTACAGGATAGGAGTCCACTGAATCATCACCGTTGACTGAAGTTTGGGTCCTCCATACAAACCAAATTTCACCGTCAACATAAATCATTAAAAAGTGACAAGTGCATAAGAATTTTATGTACAATAAGTATAAAAAAATTGCAATTCTATTATTCAAAATTGCATAAAATGTTTTTTAAAAAATTCTCTCATTTTTATATAAAATTTACAAATTTTAATGAAAAAAGTTGCAAATTAAAAATATAAATAGTTTTCACAAAACTTGTAAGAATACATATTGTTACAAATTTTCTCGAATAGATACAGAGGTGTAATCCTAAATATATACATATAGTTATGTACATTATAATATGTAAGTTTCAAGGTAGCTTATAAACCAAAGGTTAAAATATATTAAACCTCCATGTATTTTGAGTGAGGTATATATAACCTCTTGATCTTTAAAAAGGTGCATCCACCCTCTTGTATTTTAATTTGGGTGCATTTTACCTACATCCATATATTCTTTATCTATAAACTTCATAAAATACTCATATAACTATCATGTCACTAAAAAAACCTTCATCTTCTTTTAAAAAACTAAAAAATAATTAATTATTTTTAATTTTAATCCAATTATGAAATTCTATATCAAAATGTTAGGACACACATAAAGTAAAATAAGAAAACAAATGTCATTTTCCTTCTCCAAAAATTAAATTTTCATTTTCCCTTTCAAAAAATTAAATTTAGTTCTTTAATATTATTTTCTTTCCAAAACTTAAATTTTTGTTTTTCCTCTTCAAAAATTATGTTTAGTTCTTTGATTTTTTTTTTTTTTAAGAAAATGATGGTTTGTAATGATTACACAATAGTTATGTTTCATTAGGCATATGGATAAAAAAATATACAAAAGTAAATAAAATGTACATGACTTAAAGTATAAGAGGGTTAGATGTACTTTATATATATATATATATACATAATTCAAAGTACAAAAAGATTTAACGTATTTTAACCTAAACCTAGTGAATCAATATCATTTAAATCAAATTTGAACTCATTTATTATATAAATTAAAATTTTTGACTCATATATTGCTCATTTAACTCACCAATATAACTCATCAAACTAAAAATGAAGTCAAACTTCAAATATATTGGGAAGTAACTTAACTCATTGTCACCTTGTTTGTACAACCATTAAATTCTATCAACTTGCACCTTTAACAATACTCTTATTTATTTTGTAGGCAGGAAATAAGGCATTAAATCTATAACTTGAAACCATGAAGATGGTTGGTTGGCTTATTGGTTAAACTCGAAACAATTAAAATGGATGAAAAAATTTACTGATAACAAGTCATTTCTTTTATCATTTAATTTGCAGAAAATTTTATGAGAAATACAACTTCTTAAAAAATAGAATGATTGCGTTATTTAGTTGGTTACTAATTAAAGAAATAAAAGAAGTATGACTTCCTAGAAAGTTTTACTTCCTATAAAACAAGATAAAAAGACTTTGTAAAATGTCATAGGTAAGAAAAACATTTTGTACTTTTAATGAAACTGAAATATAAAATTATTCTTAAACAATTTAAATAATGATCAGAGCGTTCTTTTATTTTAGGATCAGTCTTTTAATGAAAAATTGTTTAAAAGAGTGCATTTTAGTTATTTTAATAATATTCCTTGAAAGTTTATAGTTGAACCAAACATAATAAGGAACTTACATTTTGGGAAGTACTAATTGTTAGTATAGATGGGTGCCCTAGGGCCAATTTGATTGGACTCTATTGCATATATGACTAAGTGATCTGTGGATTTAGATATTAAAGGGTGAATATTCATCTTAGAATGCATATTGTAATCATATTTATGATTCATGCATAAATAAGATGAAGTCCTTGGTGAGAAGTTAGCTCATTCAATCAATCCTATAAAGGGTTATGGGATTGTGAAGGTGATTGTTAATGATATAAACTTCTGCACCAAAATGACACTAGT
>JANHAO010015490.1:0-14806 GCA_026873985.1 Saraca asoca | reverse complement strand
ATTGACTTATAAAAATCACTCTCAAACTTCAACAATTTAAGTCTAGAAATTATCAAGATAACTCTATTTCCATAGAGTTATCAGGTATTGTCCTTCATAATAGGCTCTGGTTCCTAAGTCATCTCTTCTTTACCATGGTTTTCCCATAGGACTTTCACAAAAGGATATTCTTTAGAGCAAAGTTTTCTAATTTACCGGTCAACTATCATTACAAAGACGCTCCTTACAAGTTAGATGACTGTCTAACTCAACCAGAATTTAGGGAAGGATGTGAGATGGATCTAGAACATATTTCTTCAATATAGACACATGGAAAATGGGATGGATACTCTCCAATTTTTGGGGTAGTTTTAGCCTATATGTCATAGCACTTATCCTCTTCAATATGGGAAATGGGGCCTATATACTAGGGATTTAGCTTTCCCTTTCTACCAAATCTCATCATCCACCCCAACTAGCAATGAATAATCCATCACATCAACAGATGCCAAAAATAATATGTCATTCCACACATCTTTCTTAAGGCTTCTCTTGGCCCTTATCTCAAGAAATATGGACTTTGTTCTCAATGTTTCTAATAGATTCATGTTTAACATTACTTTATTTGTCCCAGTTGTATTTGGATTATACCTGGATCTTGCTAAGCCCTTCAGATCATATACCCTTCATATTTTTCTACTATAAAAGAGATTCTTTATAACCATCAAATCCATTTTTGTCTCCTTGCCACCTTTTGGGTATTTGAAAAAAAACCTGATAAATACCAAGAATTTTGGCAAGGCAAGTTGGGCTTCTAGAGGTCATAGAACCTATATGGTACTTAAAATACTTAGGTGCAAATTCTTCACAAGATTTCAAATTCTATTGTTGTAACTTATTTAATAATGAATCTTTCATCTAAAGACTTGGCAAAATATACATTGCTTTTCCCTCTTTGTGTACTTTACCTCCAATAACAGTTCATGGATAGCACTTCTTTCTGAGTGAGTCAAACTGCTTTGCCAAATAATAAGTGACAGAAAAGTCCACTTTCTCTCTAGTACTCAGGCAATCATCACCAAAAGAACCAATAGACTGCCAAGCATCTTCAAATCCATAACTACCATAATGGATATAATCCAGGTCTAGTGAGCAAATAAACTGCCAAGCAGAAAAAGTGAATGTGACTGAATCTTCTCTACTTTTCTCATAAGCAATCCAACCTCCATCATACAAATTCAACTTATTAGCAACCCAATCTTCATATTTATTATTATTATTATTTAGAACTAAAGACATAACTGCAATAACTTTATCACTATTATTAGATCGGTGAAGTAGCAATCAAACACCTTTAACCATCCGTGATATAGAGGAGATAAAAGAAGGTGTTAAGCTCATTCTTAGATTTAGCCCCTACATCTCTTAAGATAACACTTGGAAGTGATCCTATAATATCTTTGAGATAGGATCTCTAACTATATTCTTGTAGTTTCCAAAAGTATGAAAAGACCTAAGCATTGATAAATGTAATGCTGGGGCAAACCTTTCCTGATTCTTTCCTGAATTCTTAACACTAAATTAAAAGAATTAAACTCTCATTGGCTGTGTCAACCTTCTAAAGGAAGGGTTATCATGTTGGTTAGGTAGCTTGACACATCCAGCTTGGTAACCCTTCACTTGAAAGGTTTGATATGGTTCTACATTCGATAAAAGTTGATCAGTTCCTATCCAAGCAAAATCAATTCTTTCAGAGGGATTGAATTCTTGGGAGGGAAGGGGCTCAGATGTTTTATTGACCATCTAAATATAATTCCTATCTTTCAAGATGATATGCTATATATGTTTCAGAATCACAAGGTTCATGCTCATCTAACTGTTTAAGCACTCAACCTTGGAGAGATTCTTGTAAGTTTGAAGATTGAGGATGAATTTGTGAAGACCTAATATCAAAATAGCCATTCTTACGAGATGATTCAATTCTTAATTCTTTAACCTTAGCAGAAGATTCATTTATTTGTTTACCCTTGAGATTGGAACTCCTTTTTGATATAAGAGTCCAACAAATAAAGCTGGTGATCCCAAACATGTGAACTAAGTAGAAGGGAACATCTCAAATGATTTAGTTCTAAAATGTTTAAAACTGTTTGGCCTATTTGTTGTGGAGTCTTTATAATAGCTGATTGTAGCAAAATACGATAGTCAATACTTTCCTGTCTAAGCATTTCTTTCAGCTTCACTGAGTGATTATGAAGGTCACGTGTATCCAATAGCTCATTTTCAGTAACAGATGATACCTAAGCGAGATAGTACCTCTAATATCTTCGTATACAAGATTTCCATTTTACTCAAAAGCTCTATTGCCTCCTTTTTGATCCATTCCTTTTGCATTTGCCTAAATTCTAGCATTGATGGAGATAAATGGATAGAGAGGATATCAATAGGGAAATATTGAAAGAAAGCAACCATACTCCCAAGCCCATAATAACAGAGGTAGTCTCTCTACAAAGAATGGCCACAAGTTGCAACATGATTTGCGGTAGCATAGTTTGAAAAGCTAAGCTTCAAGAACTTTCCAAAAGATAATCCCCATGCAGCATCTAATATGACCATTCTACAAGTAACTGGTGGAACTCCATCCACTTGAGGACACCTCAGACATCAGTGCCATATCCAAATCTTGTCATCTCTTTCCTCAGGTAACCTTACAAAGGGAAGGCACCTAATATTGATTGTAAGATTTCCTTGTTAATGTGTATATCAAAGAACATGGGCATTTGCTAGCTCTTTACAAGACTGACAATAAGATGCCTCATTAAACAAATCATCACAAAGATATCTCCTAAATGGCTTATCAAAGAAGCATAGAACTTTATGTGCACCAATCTAGGGCCTTCACATACTATTTCCTCCAGTACATAGTGGCTAGGAAAATACACCAATATACTCTAATGACTATTAGTGGTAGAAAAGTACTCACTAGAAAGTTCATTTTCATCAATATCTTCTATATTTGTTGATTCAGTAATTTCAGCATAAGGCTACTCCTCTTAAACCATTGGTTCTTGCAAGTTTGGTTGCAAATGGACTACTGTATCAGAAATACGTAAAGATTTTCCCCTCTTGTTTATTTAACTCATTATAGTAACATGATTTTAGAGTCAAATTAGATGTCTAATCATTATGACTTATATCAGAAAGTGCATTGTTAACCTTGTAGCCAAAGGCATCCTTATATGAAGAAAAGCTAAAGTCATCAAGATGTTCAGAAATTGATCTTAATATTTAAACTTCAAATAAAGACCCAATATTTCTTTCAATTCAGTCATCACATCAACTTTTGATTGGCACATGGCTAGAACAAGGAATTTAGATATTACAGAAACATCAATGTCAACTCTTGTCTTCTCTGACATGGTCATCAGCTATTTAAATCTCACTTTAGGTAGATTAGCACCCTTAAATCTTGATTTTTTTTCTTACACTACCTTGAGCTTCTCTTTCCTTTTTCCTTTCCATAAATCTCACTCCTAGCTCTATGGCTCAATTATACACTTACTCATATGTGGTGCCCTCAGAAACTTGAATGACATTGAAGTAATTATCATTAAGGCCATTAACAAATTTCCTAGCCTTGTCCCTCTCCATGTAAAAGCTGTGAAATAAGAGCTTTAAAATGCCCCTGTATGACAACTCTTAGAGGTTCTTTGTTTCCTTTATTATGTTTCTGACCCTTCTTGCCACTGTTTCTAAAGTCCTTATTAGGCCAATTCATTAACGAACTCATTTATGGCTTTTTGTAAATTTATAGCCCATGCTGGGGCATCTAAAGTGAAAGGGTTGACCAAAACTCCAGAAGTGGAAAGAGCATCTGTTTTAGGCTAAAAAGTCTCTAATTGCACTTCTTCAGTTACAATCCTACCTCAGCCCCTAGCATGGCCTCGGCCTCTAACCCTACGTTTGCTTTGAGGTAGGGAGGGTGAAGAAGATGATTCATGTGAAGATCTATCAGACACTTCCTCAGATCAGCGTCTAATGAGAGCTAAAGATCTAGTCTTGAGTGGCATCTCCCTATTATCAAACAGAAGGATTTATCTAGGTAAGATTTAGATACATATGTGAGTAGAAATGAAAGATTTATGAATTTTAGAGATTTTCAGCATATTTCATGGTATGGGTATCAACATATCCTTATTCATGTTTTGTGCTCCCAAGTGCACAAATACGAACTCGGTACATCTATCCCAATTTGGCAGTTGGAGACCCCTAATCATGCACTTAGACTTTAGACCATGCTCTAATACTAATTTTGTCATGCCTCAATCCACAACACATAACTGACGTAGAAGGTCACTATTGAAAAATCCTCTAGAAGCCTAACAATGCAAAAACATTTCTAATATGACATAACTTTATCAAAGAAATACTAGTAGACAAATGTATTGTTGTAGGTGTTATTGAACACGTAGAATAATGTTCGCACGAGATCACGCCCAGGACAGATGACGCCCGCACAAGCAACCCAAACGAGAGCCACAGGAAATTCAAGTCCCAAACCAGAAAGATATCACGGTCGCTATGACATAAGAAAGAGAAGAAGCCATCACCGCAATGGCCCGAGTCGAGATACAACTCCATGAAAGCTAGAGTAGCGTTCGCAAAATCGCTACCCGCCTCTTCCAGAAGACAAGCTCAACTCCAGTCAGCCACCTGACACACGACAAGAAAGTAGACAGCTCAGGTCCCAAACACTACACATCAACTCCCGGAAAAATCGACAGTGGTTTGTCCAGCATTAATTGCACCGATAGCCAGCATTAAATGCAGGAGACGACGAAGATGATCATTTTGTTAGTCTGATAGAATTACATTTGTAACCTCCACCCTTACTATAAATAGGAGAGGCATAATAAGAGAATGGTAACGAAAAATTGAAGAATCAATAATACTAAACAAAAAAGAGTGGACGTAGGGGCCTAAAAGTTAGCTTTCACCGAACCACATAAAATTCTTGGTGTCCTCTTCTCTTCTGAATAACCCTTCTAAAGAAAAAAAGCCCCAGTTATTCTTCTATAGTCTTTCTCCAACGTGCAGTCAGGGGAGTGGAACTCAGTAACTTAGTTGACCAAATTTCGGTGTCAACATGTATTAATTAGATACTTGAATTTAATTTCTACCAAAAATCTAGCAGAGTTTTCTCTATTTTTTGGACTCTCGGGCACAAGATCAATATAACAAACAAAAGCTACACACCTATACATAACCTGTACAACAAAATCAAGACTATAACAACCTAGACAACACAAAGTCTATAACCTATTGGGCAACAACCAAACAAAACATATTCACATTTCAACTATGCCAACTGCCAAAAATTATACCATCAATATACCTTTAAGCTTTGCAGGAAGTGATCTGCTCAGTTAAGGAGTAGATTTTAAGCTAGATGTGTGAAGGTGGATGGTGGAGGTTGCTTTAGGCTCTGAAAAATAGAAAAAAAAAATAAGGTGAGTTTTATAAAAAAATTAGTGAGCAGATAATTCCTTGGGAAACCAAAATTTATTTTGCCATTTATATTCAGAATTTAAGTAAAGAAACATACATTTGTGAATATATAATCAACACTTCTAAAAACAGTCTGAAAGTTCAAAAGTTTTAGTTTATCAATGAAATCAAGGCAATAAATATGATAATCACCAAATTAAAATATGAAGCAAAGTATAATATTATGAGAAATATTCATCATGGTATGAACATAAGAAAATCATTAAGATCTGTTGAAATTTTCAAATATTCACGTGTCAAAAAGATTCTAAATTTTCTAAATGCAATTAGAATCTAAAGAATAATTCCTAAAGGTAACCATAGCTAATAGATATTAGATACCATCATACATCTTATGCTCCTACCAGATATTACCCTTCTTATTCCTCCAACAGATATAATTCTAATCATAAGTGCATTTGGAAATTCTCTAAAAGAACTTCTAATGGATTAAATTTCAAAAACAATCAATCAACAAAATATATCATAATATCATATGTATTCAGAAATAAGGAGCAAATTTCAATCAGGTCATGAATTTAGTAATTAGAAGACATTGTCTTTCATATTGTGTATCATATAGTTTAATAACTTCAGAAATCTGGTATATCAAAATAATTTAGTCACTAGTTCCAAAAGCAATAAACAATATAGAAATAGTATATATGCTATAGTAATTCATATTTATATATGCATAACATTTGGTTATAATTTCAAGGCAAACTATCTTTAATATTCTAGGTATTCAAAAATTCAATATTTCAGGTAACAAAATTAATTTTTGTAATAAGGGATTTATAAAAGAGTAGGATTATCTACTAACTTTGAGGATATCCAGATAGCTTTAAATGAAAAATTTTGAATTATAGCTTTCCCAAATTGGCTTATCAGAACCTAGTTACCAAGATCACGTAACTGTGCACAACGGATTTTCTATTTCAAAGTATTGCAGTTTCCAGTGTTTAAATTTCAATTAGGACATATTCATATAGATAAAACTCAAACTTAGAAAGGAGCAATACTTACTACCCAGTAGCTAATTAGGATTCGAGCATGCTGCCAAATAAGCTTAGAGAAAGCAAAATGAAGTTGCTAGCCATTGGAAGATGATAAGCAGTAGAGTTGCCATTAACAATGGTAGACTATGATGGCTAGTTGGCAATAAGGCAGTAGCTACTTCAACAAGTGGAAAGGCTATCCAAGCAAGAGGGAAATGATATCGATCCATCACTTATTGCGACGCCAATGAGCTGATCGATCGAAAGAAATGGTAAACTTACTAAACAAGCTGTCTGAGAAGAAAAGATCTCCATGAAACAAGACAGTAGCCATGTAGTTGGGTGATTGGAGTTGTATGGCAATGCACTATGTGAGCTAAAGTAACCTATAACAATCAAAAGGATTGCTGAAATCAAGGGAAATCAGGGTTGGCTTAACTAGGTAGCTACAGGGCAAATCGATCAAATTCAATGACTCAACCCAGCTATGCTAGCACCAATGAATTTGTTAGACTTGCATTAGCTAATTAGAGTACAGTTGAAGAAGGAAGAGTTGAGCCAGCTCCAGCTGAGACGATGGTTGCTTCAGGAACTAGCTAAAAGAAAGGAAATTGGACTAGGAAAGAAAGAAGATGAGTTGATTGGTAGTGGAGAACAGCCAGAGAGATGAGGGAAGAAGAAGAAGAAGATCAGAAGCAATGTGCCAGAAGGGGGTAGCTGGGGTTTTCGGGAAAATAAAATGAAAATATAGGGGTCCGCTGGAGGTAAAGAAAAATAAAAGGGGAAAAAATTACACTCTGGCCTTAACAAAACTTCAACACATTCATTACAATCCACCAGAAAAAGGGAAAATTATGTTTTGGTCACAATAAAAAATTTAAAATATTAGTTGAGGTCTACCTGACTTAAATTATTTTTATTTATTTTTTTATGTGTGACAATAAAAATAATTTTCTCTCAAATTATTCTTGACTTTAAATTCAATGATAATAATAGTTTATGTAAAAAATACTCTATGAAAATGCATGTGTAAATATCATTTTCTATTCACTTAATATACTTTATGTTTAGAAAAAATATATTTCTAACAAAAAGAGTAAATTACTATCCTATCATGCATAAGTTTTTCATTGCCTTTATTGCACAGCCCTACTAAATGTGTGTTTCTATTGCACAATTTACCTTCCTTGCCATTTAACAGCTGATGCCACTATGTAAATCGCAAAACCAAATGTACGTTAAATCATTCTCGCCCAATTCTCTTCAATTTCTAGTCATCTCTCAAAATTGATATCATTTCTCATTCTAATTCAAACATATCTTTCAGTTTTATTTTTTCCCTAATTATATGACTTCCACCTTCAACTTATGCCAAGCAAGAAGAAAGTATGCTTGACTTTTACCAAATATGGACATTGAATCCTATCTCCTATCTTCAGATAGTTCAAGCATGATTTCTACCTAGATAGTAAATAAAAAAATATGCATGCAATGTTTCAAGCAAGTGAATAACGCCAAGGCTCTGCTATTTTTCATAACAAAGTAAGTGGAAAATGGAATTTTTCTCCATCTTTGTCGACATTATCCTCAGTCAGGGGAATCATTCCATAATCAATTTCTTAATGTCATCCACCATTTTTCACCAATCAATCAATTTCTTAGTTTTATTTTTCAATAATTCACCAATTCTCAACAGGTCTTAGATAAATAATAGGTATAGTTTCCCATAGTTCACTAATTCTCAGTATGTAATAAAAATTATTTTAGTTCATTATTTTTACTATTTATTAAATCATTCTTTGTTTTGTCCTTCTCATTTACTCACTTGCAGGTTAGTGTGAATTAGGGAATACATATGCAATCATTAACATCAAAGGCACTTTTATATCTTCAAGAAAATAATGATTTCTATGATGTGGAATTTATTTGCATATTTACAATTTATCCATATGTGTATCTCAAAATGAGTATGCAAGTCACTATTTTTTTTTTATATTATATCTTTAAGATTTGTGTGTGTAGGGACTTTTCAAGAAAATCACCAAAGATAGTACATTCAACAACACTATGTATTTTGAAACCTTCTTTGTTCAATTAAGGCTTTTAGATATTATAAGTAATTTGTTTTATTCACTGCCTTTGGTTACAAAACATTTTGTTTTGATAGTTTTTATCTATAATTCAAATTGTTGTGACTAATTTTAATTTCATATTGGTCTTTAACTTGCTCCATATTTGTCTTAATTTTCATCTTGTTATTAAACTTACTTAATGTCTTTCTTGGTTGTTTAATTTCTTTCATAAATTATAGTTTCTATAATTATTTATTCTGATTGGATTTCATTATATTATGTGTGAATCTTCCTAACAACTACTAAAGTTCTCTATATTCTTATCTTCATATATGATATATGAATCTTTTTGTATGATTATTTAAATTTTATGATCACTTGATTTAAAATTTCAAGAAATCAAATTTCATTTTTACTTGGTATCTTAGATTTATGACTTAAGTGCCTTAGCATTTTGCAATACTCAGTTCCAATTGGCAACTATTAATTGTATTGAAAGTATGATATGGAATTTATGTAAGTACACGTGAAAATTAAAGTTTACATGGGTTGCATGCACAATGGATTAAAATGTACTGATATATTGAGGCCATGTTTAGGAATCACCTGATTACATTAGTTGTTAGCTGATTGCATTAGTAGTTAGTTAATAATTGATTATATTAACTAATTTGACCAGTTAATAATATTAGTTATTTATATAAAGATATTTACTAAAATTTAATGTTTACTATTAGCTGTTTATATGTAAAATGACATAAAAGGATATAGATATATTTTATAATTTATTTAAGTATTCTTTTACTTTAATAATATTTTAAATTTTAAAATATTATTTATCAAATTATTCTTCTAAAAAAATCATTGTAATTTATTATTTATTAGATTTTTTAAGAACTAAATAATTATAATTTATTATTTATTAGATTTCCTTTAAAAAATAAATAAGTATAACTTATTATACTTGTTACATTGTCTTTGAAGAAATAAACAACCTATTATTTATTGTATTTTTTAAGAAACAAATAGTTGTAATTTATCATAAATGTTTATTAAAAATATATAATTTTAAAAAATAAGTTTATTATTATTACTAATTATTATTATTATTATCATTATTCATATTATTTTATAACTTGATGATGAAAAAAAAAAAGATGAATGATCAAATAATATACAAAGATAAAGATGTTAAAAACTGAATTGATCAGGGATAATAGTATTTTTTTGTACCCTAAATATCAAACAACTAATTAAAAAAATTAAGTTTCTTAACTTTTTAAAATTAGCTTTTTAAATAATAAGAAGCTGATTTAAATAATCATTTATCAAACACTCAAAACAGCTAATTACCAAACATGCTCTTAGCATAACAAAGGTCGAAGAAGAAAAATGCATAATCAAATTATTAAAAGTGTGTCACTATATATAAACTCACAAATGCAATAGTATTATCATTGATATTTTACTTTGATCACTTTTTTGTGTGTGTATATATTATTTATTTTAATAGATTTTATAATAATAGAAAATACATTATAATTTTTTCATGCGTATTCATAGGAACTCGATTAGTTTTTATTATAAAACTTATACTTTAATTATAAGATAAGACATTTAATTTAAATTTCATACTTTATATATGTATAAATAAGTCTTTCACTAAAATATATTTAACATATTTAGAAATTTAAAGTTAAAATTAATAATCAATTAATGTTTTCGTAGTTCTTCAAATATTAAAAGGATAATTTGTATCTTTTTAAAAATTTAAGGATAAAAATTATGACTTTTAAAGTTAAAGAAATAATTTATCAATAAATGAAATTTTAATGATAATTTTGGAATAAGTCATACTGTATTTTTCTTCTTTTCAATTTGTACTAAAAAGTTATATAAAATAGAAAAGAAAATGTGATGTAATTAATTGAAAAAGTTAACTCGAGTGTGAAAAGAAGAAAGGTAATTTTGGAATAAAATGCAAAAAGTTTACTTTTTTTTTTTATTATTTTCTCTCCGACAACGAAGAGAAAAGAAAATGGTGGTCCCGTGCAACTCTTTCTTCTTATTTTCTTGTCTTTCCGTTTTCTTCCTTGCAACCAAACAACAGAGTGTTTCATTTCAACCTTTGTTTTTTTTTTTTCCTTATCCTTCCCCCCATTTTCGTCCAAACAAAGTATTACGATCAACGCATGGTTTAGAAATTTCATGACTTCAGGAAGTTGGTGCAAGCTATAGGGTAGGTAGTTGAACTTATTCTCAGCTCAATTCAGTTTTTATAGAAAAATGATATGACTTTTTTTAATTAAATGTGTGGTAATTCACTAAAACACACACATTCTTTTAAATTTGAAAAAGGAAAATTTTGACTAAAAATGTCATTTCATCGTTAAGGCTGCACTTTTTTAGAAGAAAAACTAGACTCAAAATATCACTCCATCACTATAGGTTATGACTTTCTTGTTGTAGGTATTTTTGGAGCTATACAAATGGATTGATAAAAATCTAATAGACAAGTCTAATTGATAAGAACCTAGCTCTTCTAGGATTGAGGTCGCTAGACTAAGGCATCAGGTCGCCAGACACGAACTTAGATTGCTAGTCAACAATGGTCAAAGCAGCAACCTCAGGTCGTTGGGGACAAGGTTTATAACCCACAGCTCGAAGTATGTTTTCTCAACGATCAATTCAGGAAGATCCATTCAGTTACCTATTTTTATGGGAGTTCGTTATAACCATCAATTTTTATCCGTAAGGTGATCAATATCAATTTAGGATTCTTTTCAATTATTGAGTTATATCCAAATTGTAACTCCCCACCACTATACTTAGGTGTTGAAATCATTGTACAAGAGATACAATAAATTAACAGATACAAATATTCAACAAAAAGATCGATAAATAAAATAACCATGGACATAAAGCATTGCACTTGGTCAAACCACATTAAAAAACTTCTGGTGTCTCCTTGTTCTTCCTTTATCTCTATTTTTTTTACATTCAATCTATAGTTTAGGGTTTCTGGACTTTTTGGTTGACCGAATTCGCACGTCAACATTTAGGCACTAGAAGGAGGGCCCTAAACTGCATTCTCCTTGATTTTTCATCCAATTGTAATGGCTAGAGGAAGAACCATCAGGAGTTTAGACACTGCAACTAACCAGCCTGAGGATTGCATAGAACAATAGAGAGACCCAATTTTTCCTGCAGCAAGCACTTCCATCATCCCCATCACTAGTGTTGTCATTGGCATGCCCCCAACAGCCCTTCACTAACCTACTGTTATTGTTTTTAGGATTGATGGGGTGAAAGTATGGCTTCAACATCATGAAGCGCTTATGAAAATGATGAGAGAGTTAGCTGAGGCGGTTAGGGCACTGACTCAGGCACAAGCCCAGGGTACACGAAAGCAAGTTGGGGTTGTTACACAGAGAGAAGCACACCAACAGTTACGGGGAGGAGCTCAAGATGAGAGGCCAATCAGAGAAGAACTTCAGTGCACTTATTCAGTTCACTTTTCCAACTTATGGCCAAAGTCAGAGCTTTACCGAGCTTGGGAGGATGATGTGGAGATTGTCAGTGACGTGGGGGTTCGCATTAAGTTGAAGGCTCAAATAGAACCAATCAAGGATATGTCTTAGATCGATACTTACCGGGTCACAGGCAGAAAAGGCATAGAACCACATATCACCACTTTCACGACCAAGGAAGTACTATATTCATGATTTTGTAATGTTGTTTTGATATCTCAAATATTAATGAAAGCACTTAAATTTTTCCTTAAATTCTTATGTTTGTGTTTACTAATTTTTGATAAATTTTCAGTAAGGTATTATACAAGAAGGTTCAAGTTCAGAACTATAAAATTGGTGATCTCACACTGCACTTTATTCTTCTTGAAGCTCACAAAGCTAGTGGCGAGAAACTAGGTCCAAACTTGGAGGGCCCATACATCATTAAGGAAGACGTGGGAAACAAAGCTTATCATTTAACAAAGATGGGTGAAGCTAAAGTTTCACGAGTTTAGAATGCTGAACATTTATGCCCATATTTTTGATAAATTTGAGCTCGCCCTTCTAATCCTGAAACGAGCTATTCTCAGTACTGACAAAACTCAACTCGTGCTACTAGGCACTCGACTTATGCTAGCTGAGGTGCATTCGTGCAACCTACTGGGCACTTAACTCATGCTACTGGGCATTCGACTCATGCTAGTTGAGGTGCATTCATGTGACCTATTGGGCACTCAACTCGTGCTACTAGGCACTCGACTCATGCTAGCTGAGATGCATTCATGTGACCTACTAGGTGTTGAGCTTGACATATTTACAAAGTTATGGTTTGCTAGTTAAGGTGTATTCATGCGACCTACTAGGCACTCGACTTGTGCTATTAGGCACCTAACTCATGCTAGCTAAGGCGTATTCATATAATCTACTAGGCACTCAACTCGTGCTACTGGGCACTCAACTCGTGTGAGTTAAGGCGCATTCATGTAACCTACCAGGCACTTGACTCATGTTAATAGGCACTTGGCTCATGCTATCGGGTACTCGACTCGTGCTGGCTGAGGTGCACTTGCATATGAACATTAAGGAGATAAAACTCAAAATTACAGAAGTCTAAATGATGGCATGACAAATCGAGCTTTTATCAGTAAACTATAGCTCCTAATCAGCAGATCGCACTGAGAGCAGCGAGGCTAATGTTGTAAGTATTTTTAGAACTATACAAATGAGCTGGTAAAAGTCCAATGGGTAAGTCTAGCTGATAAGGACCTAGCTCATTCAGGATTGAGGTTGCTGGACCTTAGGTTGCCAAACACAAACTCAGGTCGCTGGTCAACAAACATCAAAGCAATAGTCTTAAGTCATTGGGGACAAGGCCTAACCCACAGCTCAAAGCATGCTTTCTCAATGATTAATCCAGGGAGATCCATTCAGTTACCTATTTTTATGGAAATCCATTATAACCATCAATCCTTATCCGTAAGGTGATCAATATCAATTTAGGATTCTTTTCAATTATTAAGTTATATCCAAATTGTAACTCCCCACCACTATAAATAGAGGTTGAAATCATTGTATAAGAGATACAATAAATCAACAGATACAAATACTCAGCAAAAAGATTGAGAAATAAAATAATCGTGGACATAAAACATTACACTCGATCAAACCACATTAAAAAACTCATGTTGTCTCCCTATTCTTTCTCTATCTCTTTCACTTTTTATATTCAATTTGTAGTTTAGGATTTCTGAACTTCTTGATTGATCGAATTTGCATGTTAACATTTCTAAATTTAAAGAATTTCATTCATATTTCTTTATGCCTTTTAATCAAAATTGTAGCTTTCAAAATATTTCACATTTCTTCTTTAATAATGTATATTATTTATTTAGCAGTCACTTGATGCTAAGATTAATTTATGTATTTTTCTCTATCAATTTATCTTTCTAAATGAGTCAAAAGATAGGTAGTTCTAATAGGGTCATGAAACAATATTATATTTCTAGGAGATTATTTTATTTCCTCATGTATGTTTTGAAAAAAAAATTTAAAAATGAGGTATTATTTTATAAATAGTCATATTACAATAAAATTAATAATTATACTATTGGGTATGTAACTCACATGTTAACCAATTTCCATTAAAAATAATGTAATAATAATTCTCATTTTAGGATTTAAATGTATGTCATAAAGTGAGGTATTTAATTTTCCATAAGTCTCAACTTTTTATTATAAAATTTGATTTGGTTGCATTACTAAGAAATCAATAATTATAAACTACCGAATCAAAAAATAATTATAAAAATTAAAGACTTGAGTACGGAGATAACACTCCACCAAGTAAAGGAAGAGGATCAGTATTAGAGCCCCAACCACTATATTTAATATTTTCAGCATTGAATTGTATATAAAAAAAAGGTATAAATAAATAAATTGGGCATATTTGCAAAGTAATTAATAAAATAGTGAGTTCAAAATTATATTTGGAGTTTTGTTGTGGTTTCTAGAAGGTTGCTTGCAGATAATGTTCTTTGTAATAATATAAGAAAGGAAAAAAGCTTAAAGATCCAATGGGCACTAGCAAGTTGATTCCACAAAAGAGATGGGGGAGGCATATAATGGGGCCTTCTAATTCAACATAAATGGCCTAACTTCCTCAAAACAAAACATTATTGGTTCTTTTTCCCCTTTCTTCCTA
>JANHAO010015489.1:0-14836 GCA_026873985.1 Saraca asoca | reverse complement strand
CGTCATAATCCCATAACCCTTTATAGGATTGATTGAATGAATTAACTTCTCACCATGGGCTTCATCTTATATATGCATGCCATATACATTCTAAGATGAATATTCATCCTTTAATATCTAAACCACAGAATGTTTAGTTGTGGCTGCCATAGCACACAATCAAATTGGTCTAGGGCACCCATCTACACTAACAACCCCAATACTAAATTATATGTTGAGGGACAGTTTATGATTAGGAAGTTTTCTAGGACAATGGCTTGGCAATCTAAGTCTCTTAGAGTAATTAAGAGGTTTATCTGCCCCACTGGTAATATCCCATCTCCTGTGAAGCTGTAGAGAGGCTTAGGGGAAGGCCTCAACTAGCTTGTGCTCACTCCTATTTGCTTGAAGCACCCTTTATACATTACATTCATCGAGTTTCCAGTATCAATCATTATTCTCTTCACCTCGACATTGCTTATTTCATCTCAGATTACCAATGTGTCATTGTGAGGAGTGCGTATTCCCCGTGCATCTTCTTTTTTGAAGGTGATGCTATCGAAGGCTATTCTGGCTTTTTTGGTGAGTTTTTCATGTTTCCTATAACTCGTGAGTAGGATGTAGCTTGCTCTTACACGTAATAGTTGTGCGACTTGTTAGAAGTGCATGCAATTTGAGGCTCACCATGGATAGTGAATATAGTCCTCACTGAGGGTACCTCCTTATGTTTAGGAGTCTGTTAATGCTAATGTTGTACTGGCCATTGGGGCCATGGAGGTCGCTATCCCAAAGGTCACACTACATAATCCCTCAAGTGATCTCTCTTGATGAGATCCTCAATGGCATCCTTTAGTGCCTATCACTTCGAAGTATTGTGCTCGACCTCATTATAATAGGCATAAAACTTATTTTTGTTTCCTATGCTTGAGAGGAGTCCTTATGGTCTAGGCTCCTCAAAGTGCTCTGTATCCTTTTCTATTGTAAAGATCCTATCTAGAGTATTTGCTAGGATGTTGTAGCTATCGTAGCAACCTTAGTGTTGAGGTTGCTCACCCCAAGCTCCTTTTGTGTCCTGACCATCAGAGCCATCCTTTTGACTATCTTTGTTATGTCCGCCATTGCTTTTTTTTTTTTATGCTTTAGTTGGAGCCATTCGCCTCATCACCTCATCCTTCTGATTAGGCTCTTTGGGCCAAAGGTCTCCTTTCACCTAATTTCTTTGGTTGCTCATTTATAGAATTCACCCAAGTTCCTCGTTGGATACTTGTATATACTTTCATAAAATTTCTCATCCTTACGAAGTCCTGCTCAGATCACAGTGAGAATGCTTTCATCTGAAGGACTTTCTACATTGTTAACCCTATACTTGAACCGAGTGATATAGTCTTTTAGCAATTCATGTCTCTACTGAAAGACTACTGCAAGGTGACAAGATGGTGTGAGCTGCCATCTTAGTGCCTTATATTGGTTGAGGAATCTTCTTTGGCATTCTTCCTAAATGTGAATGCTACAAGCTGGGAGATTCTTAAACCATGTCTGAGGTATCTCTCCAAGAGTGGTAGGGAAAACAGAGCATTTGACTAATGGATTGGTGTTCTGAAGATCTATTTGAATATTGAACGCGTCTAGATGGCCATATGGGTCATTGTCCCTATTGTACCATGAGATGTTCAAGACCTTAAACCTGCGAGGAAGAGGCTCTGTCTCAATCTTCCTAGTGAATGGTGTCCTCTTCTCGTAACGGTCTTGTCTGTTCTGAGTCAGAAGGTGCTTCTCTAACTACTGTAACCTTTGAAGTAGTTCTTTAATCATTAGGTCTTGTGTTTCAAATCGATGGCTGGTGGTTCACTGACTCCTGTTGCCTCCCTGGTTATGGGAATGGCGATATGAGGCTTTATGCCTTCTGCTGTGCTCATGACCTAATAAGTAACGACCTAATTTACGTCCATGATTGGTCCTGTTTGAGCTTCCTTCTTGGCATAAGCCTTCTTGTTGTTAATCATCTCCTTCATTGTCTTTGTGAGCTCAATGGACCTCTGACCTTAGTCGTGAATTGGATAAGTGAACTAAACTAGGTCACTGATGTTCTGCTCTGACAGGCCCCTCCTATTAAGCTCTTGGTTGTTGGAATTCTCCTCCGAGCGCAAAGACCTCAACTTGTCTTTGTGTGCCCTTGGCTTATGTTAATGTCAGTGCCCTCACCACATCAACCAACTCCCTCGCGGTATTTTCAAGTGCTTCTTGATGCTGGTGCCATGCTTACACTCTGTTAGTCTCAAAAGTAGTAGGCAGGTGAGGGGTCAATGGAGCCATGCTAGCGGTACCCATTGTGGGGGCAGTAGAGGCACCTACCATATAGAGGACTAAGCCCCTGACTAGTAACATTTCCCATTATTATTGCACGTGACCTTTAGGCTGGCCAGCAACAGCATTTGTACTTCTAGTGATTATTCCTTTTGCCATTGCTGTTGTATAGTCAATCAAAGAATCAGAGTGTAGTTTGGGCCCTTCCTTTAGTGCCAAATTGTTGATGGTAAAATCCAGTCAATAGGTAAAGTTCAATGTACCCCAAACTGCAGATTGTAAGTGTGTATGAAAGAGATTGAAATCAGAGGAAGAATAAAGGACACTAGAAGCTTATTAATGTGATTCAGCTAAAGTTAGTATGACCCCTATGTATACGGTAATTATATTTGCTATTATGCAATTACTTCTCTGTATAGTCTAACTGTTATGGGCATTTCGAACCAGGCAAAATGGACCAGCAGAGGCCTAGAGAATCGGGTCAGGAAGCAAGGAGGTATGGCCCAATTCAGCAAGGTCGTTGAAGCCAGGGAGCAGGTTACACAATGGAAGCTCACGGCTTCCAAACCAAACAAAGCTACAGCGAGCTCCTCTCGGCATGATTGGGAACAGCTAATGTCTGACAGACAGTTTGAATACTCTACTAACTTACAAATCAGCTTCCAAAGTTTGACAATGACTTACCCCATATTTATTGCTTGACATCCAGCATTTAATGCTCAGTACAGATGTAATCATAGTTTTATAATGATAAATTATGACTTGTAACCCTCTCAACTTCTATAAATAGGGAGGGAGAGCCATTACGTATATATAGTGAAATATATGCAGAAACTTTGCTGAAATAGCCATAGACATATGTACCATTGCCTTGTATAACAAAGCAACCGCTCAAAGCCAATACAACCAACGTGGCCATAAGGGTCATCTTGACTTTAGCCGAACTATGATAAAACTCTCCGTGTTCTCTCTTCTCTTCCTCTAAATCTCTTGTCACTTTCTCACATTTCTTACATTCTTAACAGTAGTTTGGTTTTCAGAATCCTTCGTTGACCGATTACTAAAATCGACTGTGAACATTTTTGGCATGCTCGGTGGGCCCAAACTACTTTCTTGTTTACTCACCAAACGATCATCATGGAAAAAGGAAGAGTAACCAGGAGTTCAGATGTTGCTACTAACTAATCAGGCGACCGCGAAGGGCAATGATGAAGTATGCCCGAAGATGAAAATCCAGACCTGGTGAGTACTTCTTTCATCCTTTCAGAGGCTGATGGTGTACGGGCTCTACATCAGCATCAAGAAATGCTTGAGAGTATAGTAAAAAGGCTCGTCGATGCAGTTGAAGCGTTGGCCCAAGCATACACTTAGATAGCACAAAAACAAGGTGAAGCCGTCCTGATCGTAGAAGCAATCTGGTAACCACAGGGAGAGGTATTGGCTCAAAAGGAGAAATCATCTGGGGAAAGAGCCCAGTGGGTAGATTGTGACTGTTCCTCTAGTTCACGACCTGAAATGGAGGGACAACGAGCTCACAAGTGCGAGGGAAACTAGTGACCTAGGAACTTGCACCATATTAAAGGCTCAAAAGTGGGCCATAATAGTAGCAAAAATCAATGATCCAGAGTTCAAGATCAAATGATCGAAGAGCTCATAGAAAGGGTGTAGAAGTTAGAGAAATATCCCTTGACCCAGGATTGATCGGGTCATTATAAGGAAAGAACCCCGTTTTCTAAGGAGATCGAGACAGAACCTCTTCCCCACAATTCAAGGTTCTAGCCATCTCACCATATAATGGAAGTAGTGACCTGTACGATCATCTGAATGCTTTCAACATCTAGATAGACCTCCAAACTAGCAATTCCCTGCTTAAGTGTCAAGTCTTTCTCGCTACTATTAAGGATGTACCATGAGTATTGTTCAAAGGTTTCCCAACTCATAACATTAATAGCTGGGAGGAACGCCAGAATAAATTTATCGATCAATACGGAGCTCTCAAGAAATAGCTTGCACTGTCTTGCCACTTGGCCACAATTTTCCAACGAAAGGATGAATTGTTGAGGGATTACATCATGAGATTTCAATGTGAGGTCAGCAATGTGGAGAGTTCTTTCGATGGTAGCATTTTGACAGCGATCTTAGTGGGACTTCACAGAAATGGGAAATTATACGAGAGCATATATGAATCCTTGGTGAAGAGCCTGGGGGAGTTTTATGAATGGGCCACTAAAGAAGTTTGATGGAAGGAAACCTTTGGCCCGAAAAAGTTCAAACAGAAGGGTGAACCCGATAGCTTATTTTTTGGCCAAGACGGGAGAAGGAATAGTCATGGTAAGAGTAGGATGGGCCAAACCAATGACACGGGCACATGACCTGCTAAGAAGGCCAGGACAGAGTGACCTAAACCCCAAGGTCACCACAATAATTATAGTATCTTGTCCGACACTTTGGAGAGGATATACATGACGAAAAAGCACAGGGAGAATTTTAGGTGACCTAGGCCCCTACTGACCCCTTCAAAGCATAATGATGCCAACAAGTTTTGTGCCTACCACAATGACATTGGGCACACTACCCCTAAATATAGGTCGCTCAAAGACATATCGAGGACCTGATCAAGAGAGGTCGATTGAAAGACTACGTGGTATGACCTACAGGACAATGACCTCAATAGTAGACAGTGTAGCCTTTCTAAAGTGTTGAACAGGAGTAGACAACAGTAGTTAGAACTATTTTCACGATCCATGGAGGGCCACACATCACGGGAACCTCACGTAGCTTGTGTGAATGATATGTGAGGAATGCAAGCTATGTTTTGTCTGTGGGGGGCGAGTTTGACAAACCCACTAAGAAAGCCAGGGCTACTTCGAAATGCATCACTTTTGTGAATGATGATGCATATGGAATCCAGTCCTCTTATAATGATGCCCTCGTCATTAGAGCCAAGGTTGGCAACACTGAGGTATGAAGGATCATGTTGGATACCAATAGCTCAATTAATGTCATGTATAGGAGATGCTTCAAATAGATGAGACTGAGCCAAAGGGATCTTAAACCTTCGCTTGAATCTCGTTTTGGCTTCACTGGCGACGCATTATTACCTGTGGGGCAAGTTAAACTCCTCATCATTTTGGGGGACAAAGATCATTAGTCCACAGTTCTAGCTGACTTCCTGGTCATGGACTGCCTTTTGGCCTACAACATAGTGCTAGGGTGGCCAGTGATGAATGATTTGGATTTGGTCATGTCAACCAAGATGTTGACGGTGTAATTCCTGACCTCGATTGGAGTTAGATACATGCGAGGTGAGCAATACACAGCTCGGTAGTGTTAAGAGAATGCTGTCAAGCTTGGGAAGAAGCGTAAGAGAGTTGACGTGGTTTCCAATGAAGAGCCCTAAGCTTTGAGCTAAATCAGGATCAATCACGACCTCAACTTACGCAACCTAGAAGTGGACAAAGAGATCGAGCCAATTAAAGAGCTTGAAGAGATCAGGATTGACAAGGTAGATGATAGGAAGTGCCTTAAGCTCGGAAAGAACCTAGCCCCTGACGTAAAGGTCCAACTGGCTAACTTCCTTGAAGCGAACTTAGATGTCTTTGCTTGGAACCATGAGGATATGGTAGGGATTGACCCTAAAATTATGTCACACAAGCTGAATATCGATCCTCACTACCAACCAATTCACCAGAAAAGAAGGTCACTCACTGTTGAGACCTCTGACACCTTCAAGGAAGAGGTAGATAGACTGTTGGTGAATAAATTCATCTGGGAGGCTCACTATCTAGTCTGGGTAGCTAACTCTGTCTTAGTAAAAAAGAAGAACGAAACATGGAGAATATGCATTGACTTCACAGGCCTCAACAAGGCCTATCCAAAGGATAGGTTCCCCTTACCAAGAATAGACCAACTCGTTGACGCAACGGCTGGACATTAACTCCTCAGTTTTATGGATGCGTACTTTGGGTATAATCAGATACCCATGGAGCCTCAAGATGATGAGCACACCTCATTCATCATGGATCGAGGACTATACTGCTACAAAGTGATGCCCTTCGGGATCAAGAACTCAGGGGCAACCTACTAATGGATGGTCAACATGATGTTCAAAGATCAGATTGGGAAGATAATGGAGGTCTATATGGATGACATGCTCATGAAGTCTAGACAGGTTGTGAATCATGTAAAAGATCCAGATGAAATGTTCCAGATCCTAAGAAAGTATCGGATGAAATTGAATTTGCTTAAGTGCGTATTTGGAGTAGCCTCCAAAAAATTTCTCGAGTTCATGGTCAACGATAGAGGGATAGAGGCAAACCTGAAAAAAATTAAAGTGATTATCAATATGAGATCACCAACTGAGATTAAGGATGTACAAAGCTTAACAGGCCAAGTCACGACACATAACAAATTCATCTCGAAGGCAACGGATAGAAGTCTGCCTTTCTTTGACATTCTGAGGAAAGTAAAGTGTTTTGAATGGATTGAAGAGTGCAAGGCTTCCTTTACACACTTAAAGGAGTATATGGGCTGAGCTCCATTATTATCCAAACCACAAGAAGGTGAGAAGCTAATCTTTTACTTGGGAGTGTCCCAGCATACCATTAGTGTAGCTTTTGTCTGCAAAGAAAGTGGGGTACGACTCCCAGTATACTATATGAGCAAAAGGTTGTTGAATGTGGAAGAAAACTATGGTCCTATGGAGAAGCTTGTCTATTGTCTTATTGTCACATCCAGAAAACTATGACCTTATTTTCAGGCCCATACCATTAAGGTGCCCACTTAGTATCCACCAAGGCAGACTCTTCAGAAGGCGGATGCCTCAGGTCGCTTACTCAAGTGGGCAATCAAGCTTGCCCAGTTCAACATTCATTACAAATCAAGGTCGGTGATTAAGGGACAAGCCCTAGCTGACTTTATAGTAGAATTCACTAGACCTATCAGGGAAGAGGCAGAAACCTCGGAAGGACCATGGTGGGAGCTTTATCTAAATGGGTCCTTATGCGAGCAAAAGGCAGGGGCAGGGATCCTTTTAATAAGCCCGGTAGGGCATAAAATCCTCTGTGAATTAAGGTTTGAATTTTGAGCTACCAATAATGAGGCAGAATATAAAGTATTGCTCGTAAGACTCTATTTGGCGAAAGAGGTATGAGTTGAAAATCTTCAGTGATTCTCAATTAGTCGTTTGCCACATAAAAGAGGAATATCAGGCAAAGGGACCAAAAATGGCTATCTACCTACAAAGGACTCAGGAGCTGGTAAACAAATTTCAAAAGTATGAGATCAGCTAAATCCCACAAGCCTGAAACATGCACATAGATGCATTAGCTTGCTTGGCCACAGTGAGGACACAGATTTTTCAAGCGCAATACCAGTAGAGACTCTTCCATCTTTAAGCATTGAGTGGCAAGATGCTGTAATGATAATCGTCGTGACATATGGCTCATGGATGAGTCCTATTTTGAAGTACTTATGAGATGGTGAACTCCTAGAAGATAGAATAGAAGCACACCGCGCGCGGTCCCGAGCTGCTAGATATTGCATCATCGATGATGTGCTTTATAGAAGGGGCTTCTCAGCTCCACTTCTCAAGTGCATTGATGGTCCCGATTGTGACCTCGTCCTAGAGAAAATTCATGTCGAACATTGCGAAAATCATGCTAGGGGGCTGTCACTGGCTCAAAAGTCTCTCCGGTAAGGTTTCTTCTGGCCAACCATGAAATGGGACGCGATCGACCTCATTAAGCGGTGTGACACATGTCAAAGATTTGCCAAAATTCCTTGAGCTCCTCTAGCCTGCCTCCAACAAATGGTCAACCCTTGGCCATTGTCAATATGGGGGATTGACCTGATAGGACCTCTCCTCACAGGTCGCAGAAACTACAAGTATGTAGTGGTAGCTATAGATTATTTTACGAAATGGGTAGAAGCAAAGGAATTGGCCCAGATTTTTTCATCTTAAATTGAGAAATTCATTTGCAATAACATTATTTATTAGTTCGGTGTCCCTCAATAGATAGTGGCCGATAACGGGACTCAGTTTACCATGGAGTAGTTCATCAAGTTTTGCAATGACCTCAGGATTCTAAAGAGTTTTTCATTAGTAGACCACCCTCAAATCAACGGATAGGCTGAGGCAGTGAACAAGATCATTAAGCAAATTTTGAAGAAAAAATTGGACACTAGAAAAAGGATATGGGTAGATGAGTTACTGAAGGTGCTATAGGTTTATCGAACTACGGCTTGCAGCACCACGGGAGAAACCCCTTTCTTAATGGTCTATGGAACTGAAGCTATGATACCAGCAGAATTTGAAGTAACTTCACACCAGAAAGCTACTTTCAATCCAGAGGAGAACAACTAGCTGTTCACTATGAGCCTCGATCTTGTTAAAGAAATAAGAGATGCTGCTCGTCTTAGGATTGTGACCTACCAATAGCGGATCGCGAGGCATTTTAACTGAAGGGTCTAAACTCGAAGCTTTAAAGCAAGTGATCTTATCCTATGCCTCATTCTGCCAGGAGGTCGCAATCCCAGTGAAGGAGCATTGGGTCCTAATTGGTAAGGCTTGTACATAATAAGAGAGAAATTAAGAAATGGGGGATATAACTTGGCTAACGTCGAAGGAGCTGAGTTCCCTCGAGTATGGAACGTTGACCATGTTCAACCATACTATCAATAAAGGAAAATTTAGCCTCATAGATTTGTAATATTCTTTAAAGTTTTGAATTAAATAAGGATCAAGGAATTCCTTTATCTTTTTATATTATGTTTGGTATGCTCCTTAATGTATTTTATCAGTGATTGGCATTATTTAAAGGAAAACTATGCTCTATTAGCACAACTTGGCCCGCTCTCATGAAGTGAAAATGCTAGAACCTCGCACGCTACAACTTAATATGACTCATTCGGGTCTATGCAATTCGCTAGTGAACTAGTCAATGAAATGCTAAAATGATTGATAGATCAAAAATTCAAAATAAAAGCGTCCCAATTATACAAAGTATGAAATCTGATCAAGAAAATACAAAATAAAGTTACAGAGGTGCTAAAGGAGATGGAGTTGGAGGACCAAAAGGATATTGCGGAATGGAGGAGTTCACAATAGCCACGGGCAAGTCTTCTGTCACTTGTTCTCCAGGCCTCTCTTCGGCTGCTTCTTTCGTTGCTGAAGTGCCCTCGGCTTGCCCTATGATCTAAATGGACAGATCACTAACAGCTTCAATGCCTGTAGGAGAGACTGCCTCTGTGCCCTCAACAAAGCCCTAAATAATTACTTCAATCTCCCTACTAAAGAATGAAAAATTGAAGTTAGGATGTTTCTACCAAATGGTGTACATGACGCCGTCAGTGGTCTCGAAAATGGCAGCTTCTCTGGCCTGATCAATCAAGATAGAAGTTTCTTTTCTCACTTTGACAATCTCCTCCTCAGCTTGTATGGGCCTTTCCTCAGCTCACTTGGCAGCCTTCTCAGCTTGCCTGACTACTTCCTCAACTTATAGTGCCCTATCTTCATCACGAGCTACCCTTTCTTGACCAGCTTCATATTGCCTTTAGAAGCTGTCAACCCCTTGCGCCATTGCTACCAAGTCCTCCTTCCCCTATTAAAGCTTGTCATGAGCCTTGCGCAGCATCAAAGCCAAATTAGCTGTCTCACCCTCTAACTTTTTCTTTAGTTTGGCTGCCTATTTGGTCATTGCTGCCAGGCTGACCTTGAGCTGATCTCGCTTCGCCTTCTAGATTAAGCTTTCATTTCTCAACTTTACCGCCTCTAGCGGCCCCTGAAAAGAATAGTAAGAAGTCAGAACATAAATAAAGGATTAAGGGAAATAAGAAAGGAATGATATTAACTATCAGATAGCGGTTGGTTAATATCTCCACCAGAGAACTCCCTCGAATCCTGTTGTCTTCCAGGGATTCTATTTGAGCCCCTAAGATTTGGCCTACATTTTTGTTGACAACATAATAAAGTGCCAAAGTCTTGGGTTCCAAACCTCCAATCTAAAACTCTGGAGCATCATCAGCCCTTACCATCGGACCAACAACGACCTCTTTTCCCCTATTAGTTCTCCAAGAGGCCCTGTTGGAGCTTTCTCTCCACGGCTCAGAGACCTCGGTCTCGTTCTTTCAACCTTAGTTAGTTTTAATTGAGAAACGGGGGTCTAGGAAAGTAGGGTTTCCTCTGCGATCATCAAGGTGAGAGGATCACTGGTTTGAGTTGAGGCTGGGACAGTGGTAGAGAAAGAAGCCTGACCAGTCTAAGTAAGAGCTGGAGTAGTTGCAGAGAAGGAAGAACGATCAACACAAGTAGAGGCTAGAGTAGCACTTCGCCTTAACCTTGTAGGAGGTAGGACCAAGTTGACCCTCCCCATGTCACCTTGTTCATTGAAATCGGTAGGGGGGACTTCCCTTGTCCCACAAACTCCAATGTCCCGAGAGTAATCAAGAAGTTCAACACTAAGAGTAGGGGAAATTTCGTGAGCTCGCAATAGCTCCTCGTTGAACTTCGAGTCGTTCCCTAGGTCATCGTAGACAGCAAACTTGTCTAGCACCTTGATCTCCCTCGCACTCAACTCCGGCCTCTCCTTTCCTGCTCCATTTGTAAAGAAGATAGCAAAGGTTAGATTCAAAGCAAAATGAAAGATAGTAGATGCCTGAACTTTCTCAGATCACTTACCCAGACTTGAAATGAATGAGAATTTCTGAAGGCAACATAAGGATGGGTAGGAAGCATAAAACCAACGGGTCTTATAAGGACCCACATTGGATTTTCCTCTAGCATCCCCATGAGGTAACACCCTCTTATACTTGGAAGGACGAGGTGAAAGATAATAAACCCTTTCTCGCTGTCTAGCGGTTTTAATACTGTAAAAATAACAGAGAACTTTAGTGCTGGGAGGAGGGAGACCATTTTCAAGGTGGACCAGTGCTAAAAAAGTCAATGTGGAGTACGCATTGGGGGTCAATTGACTCGGAGCAAGCTTCAACTCATTCAGAAAATCAATTATATATAAGAGGGATCGAAAACCTAAGACCCGCATTAAGGTGATGAACGCTTATGGTAGTAAATTATGCAGGAGGATGAGCAGCTTGGTCGTTGCAAGATGGTGCCATAATGCAACAGCCTTATGGGAAGAAGTATACCTCAGTGATCTCCCCTAATTCTTTAAACCTGATACTAGAAGGGTAACGCTTGAAGAGAGAATCAGCTTTGACCCCCTCTGGCCCGGGGCAAGATACGAACCCACTAGCAACCTCATCGCTCTGAAAGGTTGCACCCTTGATAACACGAAGGATTTCCTTGCTCCCTTCAAATTCAGTATTCTCACTGACTATTAGGTGACAGCAGTGTTTATAGGGCTGAGACATCTACACAAGGAAAAAAGAAAAAGAGAATAATCAGGCTGCTAAACACAGACTGGTCACTAGCCTAAAAGCAATCCAACCTAGAGAAAGGTGGCTGCCACCCCAGGTCACCTAGACCCAAAGACACAAATAAGGTTCCGATTACAAACCAGAAAAACTAGGAAAACTAATCGAAAACTCCATCACCACCAGGAACCCTAAATATCTACCGATAGACAGATAAAATACAACCTGCACTCTAGTTTTTCGTCAATAATAGACACACCCATGAGGCCCTAAAAATTGAAATCTAGAAACACAAGTCCAGGGATAGAAATTTACCTTGTCAGGCAAAGAGGAAGTCTAAACTGTAGACAGAAGCGGTACCTGGTAACCTAAACTAGGCTTGATGGAACTGAAGAAACTAAAATGAGGCTGGGATGGGTAAAGAGCAGCGAACCATTGTAAATCCTGCAAAGGGATGGAGAGGAAAGGTCTAGGCTAGACAGATTCCAAATGACAGGTGAAAAAAGGGGAAAGAGTTTCTCCAGTCTTTATTATGAACAAGACTAACTGTCAGATGCAGAAACTCTCCAAGTACTCCACAATCAGACAGATCAGTGTATATCAGCATTTAAAACTAAGACATGATCGTTGGAGACAGTAATCATTGCGTTGTCTGTGAAATTCAAAGAGACACATATGAAACGAACGAGTTAAGAAACCCACTGGATTGTAAAATTGTAAATAAATGAACTAATTCGTAGCTCTCACTCGATCTTCATCTTAAGCATACCTAGTGCAAAGCATTAAGCCCGCAGGCATAACTAATTGCCCCCTCTCCAGCTTGGGTATACTTGGCGCAATGCACTAAACCTCACGAGCTCATTCCATCTTTAGCTCGGGCACACTTGGTATGATGCGTTAAGCCTCACGAGCTCATTCCATCTCTAGCTCGGCACACTTGGCATGATACGCTAAGCTTTATGAGCTCATTCCATCCTTAGCTCGAGCACATCCGGTGTGATGCGCTAAGCCTCATGAGCTCACTCGATCTTCATTTTGGGCACACCTGGTGTAAAGCGCTAAGCTTGTAGACGCACCTAATCACCCCCTCTCTAGCTCAAGCACACTTGATGTGATGCACTAATCCTCACAAGCTCATTCCATCTCTAGCTTGGGCACACCTGACATGATGTGCTAAGCCTCAAGAGCTCATTCCATCTTTAGCTTAGGCACACTTGGCACGATGCATTAAGCCTCACGAGTTCATTCCATCTCCAGCTCGGGCACACTTGACGTGATGTGTTAAGCCTCATGAGCTCACTCAATCTTCATCTTGGGCACACCTGGCATAAAGTGCTAAGCCCACAGGTGCACCTAATCACTACCTTTCCAGCTCAGGCATACTTGGCGCGATACACTAAGCCTCACGAGCTCATTTCATCTTTAGCTTGGGCACATTTGGCCTGATACGCTAAGCCATATAAGCTTATTCCATCTTTAGCTTGAGCACACCTGGTGCAATGCACTAAGCCTCACAGGCTCACTCGGTCTCTAGCTCAGGCACACCTAGCATGATGCGTTAAGCCTCCTAAGTTGATCTCATCTTCACCTCAAGTTTAACTAGTCACTCTCAATGAGCTCATTCTTGTCCGGGCGCACTTAATCGCCCCTGCGAACTTATGCCAATGCGTGCACACTCAACTGCCCACTGTGTACACGATGACACTTCAGCTTAGGCTCGTAACTTGCAAACTTGCTTTGAATAAGGTGCAGTATGCACCGTCAAGTCATATCGATGATTACTCATAACTTTCTTGTAAGCTGAAAATTCACTATTGACTAAATCATTTCAGTGCTTAAGTCTGTAACTAGGTAGGTTGGATTGATTTTTTCCATTAAATATTAAGCTTGATGTTTGATTAAGCACGAAAAACAAAAACCAGTCCAAGAAAGAGCTCAAAAATAATTTTTTGCAATACATGATAATTAGTTGCACGTTCGAAGTGTCAAGAAAAAAGGCAATATCTATAACAAAACCTCTTTCAATGAGGCAAGTCTATATAGGAAAATTCTGAGTACAAAGACTGGGATAAACCTACAACTACATTAAGCAGGAGGAATTATCCTTTCGAAAGTCATGGCCCAAGAGCTGGCTACACAGTTTCAGTTCCTCTTTCTTATCTTCCTCGAAAGTTAAGATCTTATCCCTCAACTCCTTAACTCCTGGATGCTTAAGGGAACTGACTAGAATGTCTCGCCATGCAAGGAAACTAGAGAGCATCAGTGAAAAGCTGCCTTAATCACGAAAAGGCGATGAAAGAAGGTAACAGAACTTCTTGGGATCCTCAAAGAGGAATCGCCTTCGGAAGCTTCCCATAACAAAACTTCCCAAGATTCTTAGAGAGGAACTCTTGTAGCAGATTGAACATGCTTTACATCCTCAATAAAAGGCTCATCGAGGACGCTCACCATGCTATCCTGCGAAAGAAGAAAATTTCCCGTACCTTATATAGACTGACCTGACCTTTCTGAAGAATCCAGAAGATTCCCAAATGTTCTTAATCGAATGACCTGAAAGAAAAATCGAGTCACATCATCGACAGCTATAAAATAGACACAATGAAAGACTGAGGCCTGACATGACTATTTGACAGGTTACAAATAAAGACTCTAACAAAACAGCATTTTGGGCAAAGAACTTGGCAACACCGTAAGCCATAGACAGAGAGCCCTCACTTGAAAGGTGCATAACTAACTCGCAGCTCATAGAGCAAACTGAGAGTTAGGGGGGTTGATGTTATGAGCATTTTTGGATCTGAGCTTGAGCTAGGCAACCTATTTGCTAGCTCCTGTGACCTTGTTCTGGAACAGGCTGGGCCTTTCTCAGCTGGGTTGCTCCGTTATGCCTTTGCCAACCCATTTCATATAGTTCCAAAAATACTCATAACAAATAGTTTTTTTTTTTCGTGATAGATGCCATTGTTATTTAGTTTAATATTTCAAATTTTCAAAATTGTCAATTCAAATTAATTTGGAGTCAAAATTCACTACTTGATAATTATATCTTATTTATTCACATTTTTTCTCTCTCAGATTCTAGATATTTTTCTGCCTTAACCATCTACTTTCTCATGCAATATTCATGATTCATCCATTATTCTTTCATTCTCTTATTTTTTAGGTTTTTAATTCTTCATTCTCA
>JANHAO010015488.1:0-14808 GCA_026873985.1 Saraca asoca | reverse complement strand
ATTAAAGTTAGTTAGACTAATTTAATAACTTAAGCCCAAAAGCCTTTCCACACTTTCTATTAGACTAGGACTCTCAGTTGGGCTAAAACTAGGACTTTCAGTTGGACTGGGCCTAGGTTTTTTTCTCACTAAACCCTAGAGCTATAAATAAAACTCTTAGGGGCATAGTGAAGTATGATGGCAATCATTATTTTGAGAGCAGCCAAATTGAAAGAAAAAAGGTTTTCTTCAGAAAAACATTGAGAAATCCTAAAATAGAGAGAGATATCTTTTGGCAGAGACGTAGTGAGAGAGGCGATTCCATCTGGGTAATCGGAGTTTTATCTTGCTCATGTGTGGATACCGTAGAGACACAGATTTGTTAATCTGTGTTCGTGATTCTACATCAACTGTAACTTTCTATTCATGATTCTGGATCATCCCGCAACTTGGCATCAAACCGCAGCATCATAGGGGACGAAGATTCACCAATACGTGTTGCCATTATTTGGATTAAACCATAACACCACAAGGAGAAGGAACCTGTGTTGCTGCATTCTGCACTAAATGCAATGCAATAAGGTATTATTCTGACCAGCTGGTTTATATTTTATACATGGATCCTTGGTGGGTTTCAAAATTTTTAAATTTTCACTATGCTTGCTGCATGGAAACCCAGCACTCTGGTTATTTTTTCTTCCACAAGACATCATTAAAATATAATTTATGGCTATACAATTTACCGAGATCTCTAATATATCAAAACATATAACACCTCACTTAATTTCGTTACAAGAAAAACTAAAGAAGAATGAAACATGAACATGTCTGGATTTTATAGGTATTTCTAATTCTAGTAATTCTTTTACTTTCTCGTTTTAATTATTTTACAATGATGGTAGCAACTTCAAGAATGAAAGAAGAAAAACAAGTGAAGAAATATAGAAACATATAACAGACCACCTCCACCAAAATGTCCTTGAAAAAAAATCAGAAACCAAACTCTTTACCAAATACTACTCCACTGTGTATATCCAGTTTTAACTCTTCACAATAATCATAACCACAATCTAAGCTCAAGGTTTGAACTAAGAATAACTAATAGCAAAAAGATCTACCTCAAATCAACACATTAGATCTTGAAGGAAGCTTGAACTAGTATTGTTAACGGTCGATTTTGATAATCAATCAACCAAAGGTTCTGATGCCCAAACTGTACAAGTGAAATGTATGAAAATGCAAGAAAAATATAAGAGAAGGAAGAACAGGATGAACACCAGGGATTTTTAATATGGTTCAGCTAAAGTCAGTATAACCCCTACTTCCACAGTGATTATATTTGCTTTTGTGCTGTTGTTTCTTTGTTTACAATTTAGCAGAGTAACAGTATATATTTCTCACTATTTTGGTAGAGTTTCTATATGTATTTTTTTTCTCTCTCTCTTTACAATGGTTTTTCCCCTATTTATAGAAGTAATGGAGGTTACAAATGTGATTTGATAAATTATGAATACGTCTCTTCTACCACTTCGAGCAATAAATGCTAGGTAACTCACTGTTAATTTTTGGAGGTTGATTTGACGATTTTGGGAGTTGATCTGTCAGTTGGAAGTATGTGTTTCTAGCTGATGACCAAACTTTGGCATTCTAAACCTACGCTTGGGGTTGCTTGCTTAGCAACTTAAGCTCACACCAAGTAACTTGCCAGCTAGTTCCTACAACCTCATTCTTGAACGAGCTGGGTCCTTCTCAATTGGACTAGTCCATTGGGCCTTTGCCAGCCCACTTTATATGATTCCCAAAAATTACCCATAATATTAGCCCCCAACTCATAGTTCAGTCTGCAGACTAGGAGTTGTTGTTTGCTGGCAAGATCTTTACTAGTAGTCCACAATGTAGTCAAGTCTTTCCCTTATAACTTGCAATGTTGTCAAGTTTCCATTTACAGTTTGTAGTGTCATCATTTCAAACTTCTATCTTATTACTTTATCTGCACTAGGCCATGCATCTAATGTACATGTTTTATAGCCATTGGCATGGCAGCCTCACTTTTTATTGGACTGCTTGATTAAGAATAGCTGGATAGTCTTTGGATTCTTTGGTGAAGCCAAACCAATCTATATAAGGTGTGAAAAACCTTCTTCTTTTTCCATAGAATGACCTAATGGGTGCATTAGCTGAACCCCTTATGCTTCTAATGGTTTGGATCTTTGGTGGAGCACTACGAAGCGTGTATGGCTTGCTACGAAAAGTCCTCTTTGAGGATCCTAGGAATTTTTGTTATAGGAAGCTCCTATGGATAGTTACTCTCTGAGGATCTTGAGAAGTTTTGTTACATTTCTTCCTAACTCCTCTTGGTCATGCTGAATAATGTGGCTCTTTCCCTGTTGGAAGTACCTTTAGGGGTATTCAAGTTAATGAAGAGACTCTTAACTTGGGAGGAGGACAAGGAAGAGTTAGGGCTATTTAGCTTGCTCGCTAATCTTCCAGCTTGTTGGAATTTAGCCCTTCCTCCTAGGATATGCTAGCTGTAGGTTTGCTTTGATTTGTACCCTTGAATCTTTATGTATGAATTCACCTCATTGAATGAGGTTTTTAATGAAAATTTTATTTCCTTTTTCCATGTGTATCATGTTGAATGTTTTGTATATATATCATAGAAGGTAGCACATAGGCTGCTGTTGATATAAATTTCTGCAAATCACAGCTAAATAGAATATTAAGTTGGATGACCAATCAGTCATATTAACGCTTCTCACTTAATAATAATTTTAAGCACCGGAGTGCCTTAGTTGGTGATAAGAACAAGCATCGGAGTGCTGCAATCACTAAAGAGTTCAAGCATTAGAATGCCTAAATGTTTCAGTTAGTGTGAGACTGGGTGCCCAGGTAGGTTGCATGAACACGCCTTAGCTAGCATGAGATTGAGTGCCCAGATAGGTCACGCCTCAGCTATCACATCGTGACCAAGTAGGTCATGACTTAGCTAGCATGAGATTGAGTGCCTAGATAGGTCACGCCTCAATTATCACATCGTGACCTGGTAGGTCACACCTTAGCTAGCATAAGTAGGTCACATGAGAGCTGTACCTTAGTATAACTTGAATGCAGTGTGAAACGAGTTGCAGTTTATCACTAGTGATCTGTGATCTTACATGCCGTTCAGTACACTTCCATTTGTCTTATCTGTGACTCTTGGGTTTCTACCACTAGTGACGCCATCCAAGCTAGTTGTTGCAGAATCATGGCTACCCTGTTTCGGTACCTTGTCTGAAGTTTCCCTTTAAGATTACAAATAAGTGTCGAAGAGCTCTGCAAGCTTCTTCCTTTCGTTGGTCGTGTCGCTGTAGGAGACCAACTACAAACCACCATCTTACAGTGGCTTCTAATTAACCAGACCACCAGACTTCCTTTGGCCAGTTGTGGAAGGAAGCTTGGGAGCGTGGGACGGTATTTCTATCCTGTTTCGGGTTGAGCAGATTGGAGATCCAACTATGTGCTTAGCTTGTGTGGAGTTTTCCAATCGTTTCTTAAAGGAAGGAAGTGCTCAGCTGGGGATTGTTTGATATTGGCAAGAAGAGTTTGATTTACACAGCAACATTTGAGGTAAATAGATAGCCTACTCCTTGGTTTAAATATCATGTAATTAATTGATGATGAGTGAAGATGAATTAGAGGTATGAATGTAAAATTTAGACTCTTTTGGACTGGAAACAAAATGTATTAAATTGAACTTGTAAGGTGATGGGATGGTATGTGAATGTGGCTAGGAATGACGATAATATGATAGCTTGAAGAGAGTAAATTGCTCATTCCTTCTAGCATTTGAACATGGGTTGTTTTATTGTGATAAAGCCTATTAAATTGATGTGAAAGTGTTGAAGTTGAACATGTGCATGGTTATGTTTATGTATGAATAGAGTGTTATGAGTATGGAAAGTTAGGATTGTACAATAATTTATTCAAGTCCCCATAGAATATTATTTTTAGGTGAGTAGTTGGAAAGTGCCTAATTATTTGTAAGATTGGGTTCATGGATAGAATTATGTATTAGAATACTCTTAATGAACCCATTGGATAGTAACCTTGAAATATGGAGTTTGGTATCCAAAATGTGTAATGTCTCTATAACAAGTGTGAATGGGAAATGGTATATTTGGTTAAAAGTAGAAATGAGTAAATATGACAGCATGGGAGATTGGAGATTGAAGATGGTAACTATGAAAATGGCTAGAGCATTGTTTAAGAATAGCTTATGTGAATTGTTTGAATATTAAACAATGTTTGGAAACAATTGGAATAGTATCTTGAAAATGACTGTGTTAACCTAGTGGATAAACAAACCACTTTCCCATATGTGTTTTATTATTTAATTGGCATGTAGAAACATGAGTTTAGATACTTATGATGCTTGTATTTGGTTTAGTTGGGATAATTTTGCTGAGAGCATTGGAATGATGTCTTAATTGATATGTTGGGTCCCATGAATGTAGGAAAGAATTAGTGGACTTATAGACAAAGGAATAGCAAGATTGAGTTTAGGTAACCATAAGGAGAATGCCTTTTGTAGGATTAATTGTTTGATTTATGAGTTGGTCTATTCAAGTGTTTGTTTGAATAATTACATTAATTAGTAATGTTGATTAGAATTGGTTGAATCTTGATGATGGGAGGTATTCGAATTGTGTTCCATGAGTGGGGATATGTGAGACTAAAACTTATAAGTGTAGAAAGTTGAAGCCAACATAAATGGCATAATTAAATCTATACATGTACAAGTGAATTGCCTTTTTAAACATGTAACTTGTAATGGAATTGTTAATGTGCCTTTAGCATTATTGTTTTTATTAAAAATGTGGATTACTCATTGTCAATGTTGGATTATTGAGTCATTGGAATGTATATCTGCAAAAATTATACGACTACTTAAATTGTGTGGAACAAGGATTGTCCTTGAACAGAAGATTGAATAATGCAGATTAGATTTTCTCAACTATTTCAAAAACTTGTAAGTTTATGATGATTGACTTGTGTTTGAATTGGAAATTGGACTCTTAAGCATGATCTATTAGGTAACTTATAGCTTGCAATAGAAACTAAATATGATATGGCCATTAAACTGTTGGAGTGATAAAAGGAGGAAAAATTGGTGGAGATATAAGGAGAATAAAGAATTAGAATTCAACATTGAAATTGAAATTGAATTTGAAACTGCATTGCCTGAAGGATTAAATTTATAAGTCCAACTCCAATTTATAATGCTATGTTTTATGTCGGTTTGTGATTGCCATTGGGCTTGTTCATATGTCTGTTGTTAGATAACTTGGAATGGTTATTGTTTTTTTTTCTTAGTAACTAGGTAGAATTTTCGATATCAACATACTTATACATGAAATGGATGCTTTTTCTTTGAGAAGAAGTTTGAGAATTCGAGTGGGTGTTAGTATAATCTGGACCTTTACTGCTTTGTAGATAATTGAATGGAATGCTAGTTTTATTTGACTTATTTTTCTTCATTTATGGAAATTTTTTTTGCATGATAGGAACAAATGGCCAATTAACATCAATTAATGTTGTTATCTTAGTGTGATCATGTAATGAGAAATATATAATTGCAACTTTGATAGTTGGCAACTGTATTTTGTAGCACATAACAAAAAAATAAAAAATTATTTGTCTATAACTACGTTGCTTGATTAGCAGTTTATATTGGGTTTCTTCAAAATTTACTATGCTTTCTTTAAAAAAAATATTTTATATTATGGAATTTCTACTACCTTGTGATCTACCCTAGTGAAGGTTGAAGACATAATATCTTAGAAAAATTGTGTTGGTAACTGTTGCTTTGGTTGAGTCAACATACATGTGTGTACAATAGTTGTATGTGGTTTCATATTGTTAGTTGTTATAAATACAAGTTAATTTTAAGGGCATATGACCCTAGCAAACATCCAAGAAACAAAGGAAGTTCTACCAAATGTTTGGCAAAAATCTTTCTTTGACACAAAATGAAAATACAAGTGTTTTTGAAAAAATTTCATTTATTATTCACATTAAAGCTTTTATAGAAAAAAAAAAAGCATTGTAAGTTTATGTGTCAGGCTTGTAGAAAGACACATGGAATATCTTCCTACATTGGTCATACTCCCAAGTTAGAGCAAGACACTAAAGTTAATTATAAAAGGGAATTATAATTTTTGGGCTTGATGCTTACAAATGGACTATATGTAAAGTAGTATGTCCATAATTTAAAATATGAATTTTTGTTTTCTTTAAATAAGTATATAGCTAATAATTTAAGGCATTAAATAAATTATTTTGGTAAATCATTTAATGTATAAATATGCTTTAGTGTATTCAACAATATTCTAATTGACACATAGTAAAAATTCATAATACAAAATCATTAACTTTTTCATGACATATTATCTTAATCTAATAATATGAAAATTGTGCTCTTAATCAAATTCCTTGATCAAGAAATTTGGCAAACTCTAAGTTGCAAGTTGATAATGAACATATGTGATTATCTACTATTTGTATATAGTAAAATCATTAATATTTAGATGGTTTGCATGTATAGAAAACATGAGATTTCACAATTTTAACTAGTGATAGCTTAATAAGTACTTTGCTTTGAGAACAAGTAATCCGTTGGATTTATTAGGTTGAAGAAACTTCTGGTTCTTTAATAGATAAATACAAGAATCGAAATATTTTTTACATCAATATTGACTTAGAATGGTCAACCAGTTATGCCAAATAGATAGGTGACATTCTGGTCTACTATAAATTTGTCTCAATTATATTTATATTGCATAGTGCATATTGATTAAAACAAAATATAAGAAATATTACATACAATGTGAGACAACACAAATTTTAACAAAATTTCTCAACATATGGTAGGTATGTTGATGGATGCTGAAACTAATTAAAATAAGAAGATTTATAACCGATTTACCCTACTACTTGTAGCATAAGATAACACCGGGTCGAGCCCTTAGATCATTCTAATAATAACAATCAGATCAAGAGATAAAAATGGAGGAAGGGATTGGCAGCAACTATTCTAATAGCAAACAACAAGGTAGAGCTATAAATAAGAGCAAGCAAATAACCAGCCCAAGGAAATCAACTAAACTTGAGATTAATCTATCCTTGATCACTAAATATTTATTCAATTCTTAATCCTATTTTTAGCCTTAAATCATAGCAAGAAGCCTTGAAATGATTAATAATCCTCTACTAGATAAGCACCTAGCATTTGGTTGATTAAGTTTAAACAAACTAAGCATCCAATTAAGCTAAAACCATCTTAAGAAATCAGGATTCAGCCCAGTAAACAAGGAACCAAAAGCTTGATGCATTGCTTAGTTTTTGCCATCCTCTTCGATAAGTGATCATTAAGTAATAATCATATTAACATCCAAATCAAATGAAGCTATTTAATTCAGAATTCTTAGAAAAATGGAGAGGAAAGGAGAAGAAATGACTAACAATTGGGTTGCAAAGTGAAAGAGCAAAATCTCAACATTAATCATCAAGTTGTCAATCCCTTGGATTGATTACAAAGTGTTTAGTCTTCCATGAATGGAAGACACAAAAATTATAGAGAAAAGAGAGAACAACTTGCCACTCTACCCTCAACTCTCTTCGTCCTCCTTCTTTTTGAAAAGTGTTGAATAGGAAAAAGAAGCTAACTGCTGGTTGGTGAAGTAGGAGTAATGATGAAGGGTTGGTGTAGTCTCTTTTGCTTGTAGCCATTTTCTACTACTACTCCTTTTGTGTGAATGTGCATTTGCAAACTACTTCTCTAGTTTTTTTTTACTAACTCACTAACTTAAATCTGATTAAGTGTGGAGCTGATGCAAGAAATAGCCATTGAGCCCAAGTTTTATGTCATTTGGTGCCTCAAAATTAAATTCTACAGAGGCCTATCTCATTAGTATTCTACCTCTGTTTTGCAACTCAATTTGCACACCCAAAATGATATATTTAGGTCTAGAAGTCTTCATAAGAATTGTAGCCTTGTGTCTTAACTTCCATTTGGGCATAGTTTGACCTCATTTGGACTTTTACAACTCTAGATACTGCCTAATAAATGCTCAAGGCTAGGCTACCTGAGACAGAACTGAGACAACATTCTGGTTTTAGATTAAGCTCCAATTTCATATATCCAATCATGAGATTTGGCCTTCGAGGTCTTCAAGAAAGTTGTAGAGCTATATCTTATCCTTCCTACAAGACAAGAATTTCATTAATTGGATAATTGTAGCTCGAGTTATAGCCAAAATACAGAAACTACTAAAAAGGTCAAATAATGCAGTATTTTCTATAATGATCCCAATTGACACAACATCATCAATATGTAATAACACAGTTGAAATAAGTCAGTTTACAGCTTAAAAAGCTTAGTGAGAGGACAATTAAATGAGTAAAATATTTTGTTATCATATGTGAGCAATTTTCATAATTTCTCTTCATCATTTTTCCACTTTATGTGATAAGATGTACTCTTGTAACAATTTTGATTAACATACTTATTTGGGCCTTGTTTAGAGTAAAACTTTTTATCTCTTATTATATTTACTCCAAAAAATAGTATATAAAAATACGCTACATATTTACTTTTGGCAATGGAATATCAAAATCTTTATTAACTTTCACATTAACTTTAGGTTATGTGATATCAAATATTGTACAAACAAAACATTTACTTTATAAAATTGAGTATCAAAATCCTTTATATACTATCATATTCACTTCAGTGATGGATTATAAGTTTTTAGGAATATATTGATTTAAATAAATATCTTTATGCAACCATACATATAAAAAATAGAATATTTTTATATCGTTTCTTATTGTACTTCAGGATCAATAAGACATGAAAGTAATTCAAAATATTTTGAAATTTATTTTTTTTCTAGGTACTGCTATTCCAGGAGTATATTTAAAACATGAAAATAATATAATATATTCTTTTTATAAGGATTAACAACATGGGGTTGAAAAAAAAAAGAATATATAATGCCAAAAGTAATGAATATTCAATGTTAAAAAGATTAACACATTATTCATCATTTTTTGATACGTTGCCCCTGCATTCTTTAACCTGAACGACATCACTCTATAATAGAATAGTCCCTTAATCAATTATAAATACTATTTTATCTTTATTGGGGTGTATCATAAGTTGATTGTACAATACATCCCTAAAACTTAGGATTTCAAACCCAGCAGCACTATCTACCAGTTGATCCATGTTCAGGAGTAGGTACGAGTCTTTAAGGCTTGCTTTGTTAAGATTTATAAAGTCTATGCACATTCTCCATCCCTCATTCACCTTTTTCACAAGGACAATGTTTACCAACCATGTAGCTTTCCTGCTTCTTCTCTGATCACCTTTTATCATTTGACACTATGATTCCTCTTCTTCTGCTACACAAGTTTAGTGTTACCTCAATCGTTAGTTTATGATAGGCTACACTTAGGTCAATTCCTATGTTCATGCAAAGATTTTGATGTATTTTAATAATAATTCAACTAATTAACCTCGATCATTCCCTATAAGTTAAGCTTCTATCTTTACTATCATTTCATCCTTCCCCCAAAGAATCCATACCCCATCTAAATTTGAGCCTAGCTTTGGCCAACATGGTTTAGCTAGCCTAACATTGAGTAAAGTCTAGTCTACCTTCTAGCACTTGTTATCCAATGGGTTAATGACCACTTACTTCATCCCACTGGTGCTTTCTTTACTCTTGGCTAGGCTATCCATAAGCATTTATAGATTACCTATTGATCAATTAATCCTTGCTATCACTGAGAATTTACCAACAAGAGGGAGTTAGAGATAATGGCTCCTACCATGTTCAAACATGGCATTCCCCATTCCGTGAAGCCCTTTACAGCGGTTTCTACTATCAATAAAATTAGGGAATCTATCTCGACTTGTTTTCCTTCTACTCGAGTAGGTCATGGTGAATGTTCCCATTCCTTTACTCCCTCATTTTCTCCATTGTTATATATAAAAATTAGATTGTCTTTAATAGGCTGGTGAATGGCCCAAGCGCAGTAAGAATTCAGCTCGCAAGATGCTCAGAGTGCTAAGTCCCTAACTGGCATTGATAAGCGATCTCCTCTGCTCGAGCTCACCCTAGAATGAACGAGCTTGACCTCACCACTTTGAAGACAGTCGCTCCCCCAGACCGAAGGATCTGGCCAACGAGGTGTGACCAACAACCGGAGAGTTTGCTAAGCAGAAGACTAGTACATGTATTGCCCAGCAGACACGTGAGGCCTACCTATAGAAAGGCAATCTGCAGAAACTAACTTACAGGACTTAGTCTATCCATCCTATCTTGTACATTAAATACTTGATGTAATAGGTTTATTATATGTAAAATTACATTTGTAGCCTTCTCTCCGCTATAAATATGGGGTAGTAGATGAAAGTTGTAGAGAGGACTAAGGTTGGTATACCAAAACTCTGTAAAAACACTTTTAGACTAATACATTACCATGGACATAAGGTCTGGATCTATCTGGATTTGGTCGAACCACGTTAAAAAGCTTTATGTGTTCTTCTACTCTTCCCTTTCTTCTTATTCATTCATTCACTGCTTTAAAACCAGTAATAGCTTGGGTCCCCAAAGAGCCCTCCTCGTTGGTCTGATTTGGACCAAATAGAAATTTACCATTAACATTTGTGCATGCCTGGTGGGACCCATCTGCTCTCTGGTTTATTCTTTTTTCTAGTACAATGGCCAAGGGAAAAGTTAACAAAGCTTCGAACATAGTACGTAATCCTCCAGAAGATCATGTCTCAACGATAGATTCCTCCACCGCTCCTATCATTGGCACTACCACTGGCCTACCCTTAGCCAGTTCTGTTTAGCCCATTGTCATTGCTAACAGCACCGATGAAGTACAAATTTGGCTTCAATTCCAGGAAAGACTAGAAAACATGATGGGAGAACTGACCAAGGTGGTCACAATGCTAGTACAAGGAGTGTAGAAGCAGGCCGAAGCCATAGCGCCCATGAATGTTCATCGACTGCAGCAAGTTCGGTGTTCAGGTGACGATAATCAGGAAAACTCTCCAGCTCGCTACTCACAAGAGCAGACTCCAGGATGCAATTCTCACGACCATGAGGACCAAAGAATCTAGCAATCTTCCAACCAGCAATTCGAGGCACGAGACCTGGTGGTTGAAGAGTTGTTTCAGAAAATGATCTAGTTAGAGGAGCATTGTCAAACTCTGGGTGATCAAGCTCAATACGAAGAAAGGTTGCCATTCTCTGAGGAAATTAAAACTTGGACTCTCTCTCGTAAGCTTAAGGTCCCCACGATCTCATTGTATAATGGGGACTCTGATTTGTATGATCATCTGGACACATTCAATGTTCAGATGGACTTACAAAAGGTTAACCCCTTGGTCACATGTTGAGTGTTCCTGGCCACGCTAGGAGGTGTACCTCGGGCTTGGTTCAAAAGCCTCCCAGCTTGCTCAATCTATAGTTAGGAGGATTACCAACAGAAGTTCATCAGCCAGTATTGAGCATTGAAGAGGCAGCTTATGCCCCTCTATCATCTCACCATGATCTTTCAGCACAAGCATAAGTCACTGAAGGACTACATTGCCAAGTTCAGGCTAGAAGCCAATTCAATGGAGAATCTATCTAAAGAAACTATGTTGGCAAAAATCTCTATAGGACTTCACAAAGATGGAAAGCTATACAAGAGCTTGTACAAGTCCCCAGTGAAGGATCTTACTAAGTCTTATGAGCGAGCTACTAAGCAAATTAAGTGGGAAGAAACCTTCGGCTCAGGAAAGTCTGACAGGAAGGATGAGAAAGGTGGCTCCTCCCATAGAAAGAAGAAAAGCAATGTGGATCAAGGTGATCACTCTACTAAACAGACTGCAAAGAAGTCCAGAAAGCCCAGAAGCGAGCGACCTTAGTACTCGAACTGCCAAGAATAATATAGCATCCTATCAAATTCTCAAGATAGGATCTTCCTGACAAAAAGGGACAGAAAAGACTTTGGAAGACCTACTCCCATACGGATCCCCTATAGGCAGAGAAACAAGCAGGAGTTCTGTGCCTATCATAACGAAGTCAGACATGGGACCTCAAATTGTCTAGAGCTCAGCGACACGATCGAAGACTTAATCAGAAAGGGTCATTTAAAGGAGTACATGGTGTGGCCTGTGGGACAGCAATCCCAGCTCTCCTAGCGAGATGCCGGCCAGGAGCTAGGGGGCTCGATCCAAATTATACATTGATAAAAAAAATCAAGAGTTAATGTAAATACTCTCCTTTGTTCTTGTTGAAAGTTACTTGCTGAATGGCTTAGTACTACTATCTTCCTCTCTCTATGCTTCTCTTTCCTAACAAGTGTTTGCAATTTTTACAGCTTGCATGCAATCAACTCTTTTAAATCCCTTAGGTAACTTTGTGTCAACTGTGGCCTTTGGTCCAGCTAAGGCCCCTCGGGGCTCATCCCAGAACATTTGCCAACATAGCTGCGTGCTTGCTAAGGTGCCAGGGCTCATCCCAGAACATTTGCCAGCGTAGCTGCATGCTCACTGAGGCATTGAGGCTCATCCTAAAACATTAGCCAATGTAGTTGCATGCATGTTGAGGCATCGGGGCTCATCACAGAACATTTGCCGGTGTAGCTGCATGCTCGCTGAGGCATCGAGGCTCATCCCCGAAGCACTTGCCAGCATAACTGTGTGCTCGCTGAGGCACCATGGCTCATCCCAGAATAGTTGCCAGCATAGCTACATGCTTGTTGAGGCATCAAAGCTTATCTTGGAACATTTGCCAATGTAGCCGCGTGCTCGCTGAGGCACCAGGGCTCATCCCAAAACATTTACCAGTGTAGTTGCATGCTCACTGAGGCACTGAGGCTCATCTCGGTACATTTGTCAGTTGAGCTGCAGGCTCGCTAAGGCGTGAAAATGCTAAAAATAAACTCACACTACCAGCATAGCTGCATGCTCACTGAGGTGTGGAGACATTCTTAAACATTCAACGCTAGCATAGTTGTGTGCTTGCTACAGTGGAAAGAATTGATGACCTGATTATTTGCATAAGGCAACAAGATCGTTGTAATTTATAGCTCTCATGTGACCAAATATTTACAGCTCTCATGCAACTTTCCGATTATGCACAATCCTCATACGACGCTCGTGTGTGGAATATTTCACTCATGTTTATCGTTTTTAAGAAAATTTGGCCGATTGGCTATCCGAACGTTTCATTGTGAGCTACAAAAATTTACATTATTGTAAAATACAAAAAGCTAAAGAATAGCACACAGAGATCACAAAGAAGATTTTATTCGTTAAAAAGCCTTAACAAGGTAAAACTACATTAGATAGCCCAGAATACAAATAAAAAAAAGCCAAAACTACAAGAGGAAGGCTATAGCTAATTTCTTCTGGAAGCAAGATTGCACATAAGAGGAGAGCTCTCACCAATCAAAGGGAAGACCACCAAGAAGCAAATCCCTTGTCGACTAGAGCTCATAAGCTTGCCCAAGTGCTTAAATTTTTTCTTCTTCCAGTGCCTTCCTCAGCAACAAACTCTTCCTCAACTTGACTTCTGGCAACGGAGAGGAGAAAGTATAATTGCTCTTTATTTCTGTGACCTCTAGCTCCTCCTCTAATTCACGAAGGAAGCAACTCAGGAAGTGCTAGAGCTTGAACAGAGGGGCAAAAACCTCATAACAAAGCCAAGAGGATGTAATCTGAGATCTATATGAGATCTCTCCATGTTACCAGGGAAGCCATATCTTTGGAATTCCTGATGCAGTAGGCCATGCACACCTCGGTGAGAAGACAGAATGCCAGAAATAAGGGAGGTTTATCTAGAACATTCATGGTTTGCTCAATGAAGGAGCAAAAAAGATTTCTTCCACCTTAAATAGAGCCAAGTCTAGTTTCACTGAAGGGTCCAGATGAGTCTCCCCAACCACTTTCATTTATTACCTTAGAAAAGAATGAGGCTGACTCACTAATGATTGAAAGGCACATATTGTGGGAAGTATGGCCTAGAACAGATGAAACAATAGATTTGGTGAAGACTTTGACTAAGCTGAATGACCTTTAAAAATTTCAACTCCTAGCCCATGAAGCAAGCTGAGCGTTAGGGGCTTATGTTATATGTGGAAATCAGATCATCTTTAATGGGCTGGCGAATAGCCCAAGTGTGGCAAGAATTCAGCTCGTAAGATGCTTAGAGTGCTAAATCTCTAGTCCATATCGCTAAGCAATTTCCTCTACTCGAGCTCGCCCCAAAATGAACGAGCTTGAGCTCGACCTCATCACTTTGAAGATAACTACTCCCCCAAACTGAAGGATCTGGCCAGCGAGGTACGACCAGTAGCTCGGGAGTTCACTAAGTAAAAGACCAACACATGTATTGGCCAACAGACATACGGGGCCCACCTGTAGAAAGGTAATCTATAGAAATTGACTTATAGGATTTAGTCTATCCATATTATTTTGTACATTAAATACTTAATGTAATAGGTTTACTGCATGTCAAATTACATTTGTAGCCTTCTCTCATCTATAAATACGGGGAAGGAGATGAACGTTGTAGAGAGGACTAAGGTTGGTATACCGAAACTCTATAAAAACACTTTCAAACCACTACATTACCTTGGATGTAGGGTCTGGATCTACCCAGATTTAGCTGAACCATGTTAAAAAGCTTTGTGTGTTCTTTGATAAGTAGAAAATGTATCTATAAAAATACTTGATTTTACTTCTTAAATAGTCATTAACTTGTAGCTTTTATTTAACCTTTC
>JANHAO010015487.1:0-14801 GCA_026873985.1 Saraca asoca | reverse complement strand
ACACCCATAATTCCTATATTTAAAATTCATAACAGTAGGAATTCTAATAATGCTCTAATAAATTCTAATAATAGATACTGATTCATATTCTCAGACAAAATTATGATAGAAATATTAATCACTATCAGCTCTGCATTTCATCATTTATGAAGAAATATTACACATTACTCAGTTCTGCACCCCATCAAATGTATCCACATTCTTGTGGTATGAGGAAGTGTTGGTCACAGTTCGGAGAACAAATTTTTGTAATCAACCTAACTAAAGAAATTGGTGTTAGAATACTTGAGTTGACAATGATTTTTCCATATTGCTGCTTCTTCGTTGAAAGAACATAGTGTTACAACATCTTTGATTGCTGCAACAAGACAGTCACTGCAATTTGATGAAGGGATATCAGTACGGCAAAGAGCGAGAGCGTAGGCTCGGTCTTCGTTCTCGCCCTTTGAGCCATTCCAAAACCTTTGGGTGTGGTTACGATAACTCAAAAGCTCGTTCAAGTTTAATCCAAAAGTATAGGTGCCGGAAAATTTCTCATGGCCGCAAAGATGGAAATCTCCAACAACAGTTGAGGAAAAGAGAAGAAAGATAAGCAAAGAGAGAAACAGTAGATTTTGTGAAAGCCATTGTTGAGTTTTGAATTGTGAAAGGGGCAGTGCAAGATTGTTTTAGGTTTAGTTCTATTTATATATTTTTGTAGGGAAGGTAATTGGTTCATTCTTAGTTCTATAGTATTTTAATAATTACTAAAGGTGCTTCCTTCTTTAAATGATCAAATTTTGATTCCCGAATGAGTTGTTCGAGCATCTGTCCTTTGGCTAATTTTTGGTTTGCACTTTCAAGTTAAAAGATCCTTTTGTGATTGGAAAAAAAAAAAAAAGTCATTTGGGAAAGATTTAGTATATGATTCAGTTATGATTATATTGTTATAAACAAAATTACGGATAAATACAAAAAGATAAATACAAAATATATATATATATATATATAATTGTTGTAAAACGAAATAGCAGAAATTAAACAGCAATCTAAAATCATGTTTGGGAATAACATTTGAATCTTTTCACCCTTACGGTTGACAATATAAACATATGTCCAAGAGACCAATTTGATTTTGATATGTAAAGCACTCATGTGAAAAAAGGAGAAATGCTAAGAACCAATGAAAGCCTAATAATTTACAGTTTGTTTGAATGCAGAAAAAAAAACTAAAAATTGAAATATAATTCTTGATTTTTTTTCAATCCAGGAATCATGAGTTTGGTGCAATCGTATGAGGGTTATTATGATTTTAACATTTTAACTCTTGAAATAGGATATATTGAAATTTCAACACCCACCTTGACATTATTTGCTAATTTTAATATCAAAGCTCACTGTAAATCTGAAAAAGGCACTTTAGTTAAAAGGGGTGAAAGTCTCAAAGTAATGTAATTCAGAGCGCTATACTGTCCTAAGCGTCTCTTGATAGCTGCCTTGGTTCTTTTGCTATATGACTTGGAAAAATGAAGGGAAATGATCTCATATTTGGTGCAAGACTCTGATACCATGGAACTCCTGGGTTGCATGACGTTCAACCGTGCAATTCCTTAGGTTAACTTAATGAATATTTTCATTTTTCTTTCACAGGATGTTACACAAAATTGGAAGTCTTTTCCTTAATATGCAGACTTTAAGGTAAGGCACTCAACTATGGGTTTCCCTTAATTAGAAGATCAACTTTATAAATTTTATATATGCAAGTAATTAATTAAGAGAATTATATTGTCCAGAACAGCTTTAAATTCATCCTCCAGAATTGACCTCGTTGTAGCAAATATCATCTTGATCCTGCACTATTATCATGATTACTTACTTGGAAATGCAATTAAATTGATTATTGAGTTGCGAAAATATATATGGCAATTTCTTTTCCCTTTTTGCCAGAAACACAGAAAGCATGGACTACCAGTGTTGCTATTCGCTGCTCTCTCCGTGAACATTACTGTAAAAGTATCATTAGACCAACTGGCTTGATAACAGCAATTTCATTGAATATCTTACGGATTTCTGATATATCATCTCATTCTGTATAACATGCATCTTCATCAAAGAAGTGCAGTGTCATACAATAAGGATATGGGGATACAATAATTTTCTTAAAAATTAGGATATGACATGTTTAAGATACGTTAAAAAAAATATAAATTTTATATAAAAACATGACATTTTGGCAACTAGAAGATGCATTATCATTAATTTTCACACTAAAACATAGTTACCTTATCATGTATTCTCCTTAAATACATTGTCATGCACTGATGCACCAAAAAATATTAACACTGCAGCACCTCTATCAACATTATCAACAAAAACGCATTAATATTTCCAGCTGTTGTGGATTCGATCATAACTGCAGCTGATCGGAAGAAGAACGTTGCACCAACACCACCATCTTCCTCAATGCACCTCCACCACTAGTGGCATTGAGAAAGCAAATTAATCCGGCACTGTCTAAGCAGGTTGTTGGTCCGTATAGGTTAACCGGCTTAAATTCGCATTTAAAGAAATTTACTTTTGTGTTGTTCAACCTAACTCTTGAACAAAACAGATTATGCAAATTAATCCGTTTATACATAAAAATATAAAAATTAAAAATAAAAATAGAAACTTGATAAAATAATATAAAAGTGTTAAAATATAATTTGTTCATAACAAATATAGCATATATAACACCATGTTTATAAAATCATACTAATTTTTTAATTCATTTTATTTTTAATAAAATAAATTTATTTATATATGTTTAATATAAACAGACCAATCTACAGAATCAACAGGTTAGCCTACATAAGCTATAAATTAAAATGAGCAAATCCGTTTAGATCAGCGTTTTAAACAAGTCTTTTTATTTTTTATTTTTTTTTTCAAAGTTCAACCTATAAAAAATGGATGTGGATATAGATTTGCCCACAAATTTATGTCCATATTCCCAATGTTAGCTTCTAGTTGAAAGCGTTGGAAGAACAAGATGAAAGAAGAAGCATTGGAAGGAATTAGAGTGAGTCAACTAGGGATTTGAGTGTACAGGGGAAAATAAAACAGAGTGACGGTGTTTCTAGAAAACAGGGGAGACAAGCTGTGCAAGATTTCTCAGCCGACTCCAAGCCGCATCCAGGTCGAATTCAAGCCGCACCAAATTTTTAAATTAAAAAAATAAAGGATACACGAAGATTTGTTTCAAGCGCACCTGTATCCATGCCCGACGCCGGTGCAATACTAGCTCGTGAGCCAAAATGAAGCACCCGTGCTTCGTAGATTTAACTTCAACATAGTGTGAAATGGGAGGGTGGCAATGCATACATAATTAGGAAGTCTGAGGTGGTAGGAAGTGTACTGAGGTGGTAGCGTTTCACAGGTAGAGAAGGTTAAGTCTAACCTTTATTTTCAAAATATTTATAATTTGTTTGGATGGTAATAAATTTTTTGGAGGAGCTAATTATATTAAATTTTAATGTTCTTATCTTGGAAAGTCTTGATTGCTTGGTGAAAACGTATATTAGACTTAGGATGGATTTGATGTAAATATTAAGATTTATTTGAATTTAGTTCAAGGTTTAAACAACTTTAAGAAGCATTTCCTTAAGGATTTGCTTAAAGGTTTTTAGAAATTTTTTTAAAAAGTATTTTTTTATATTCTTAAATGATTTAACAAGTTTTACACTTGGAAAATATGTTTTGATTTAAAAGCAATGTTTTGAAATTGTTTAGAAATATTTTTATTCAAAAAATTTTAAAACAACTATTAGCCTAAACTACCCTAACTACACACATTTCTTAATTTTGATATTAAAAAATAATTTTAATTAATTATTCACCTTATTATTTGACATTATATTTCATTACTTATTTTAATTTATTTTACAGGTTTCAAAGTATACAATTGTAATTCAAGAATATCGACATTAGAATTAAGAATTATTTTATCTTTTTAGGATCTCTTATAAATGAATTTCAAATGATTTTTTATTCAAACAAATATTTTTAAAATGAGATAGAACAGTCACTTGAAGAAAACAATATTTTATAAAAACTATTTTATACACTAAAAATAGATTTTCACATCAATTCATGATTGAAAATATATAAAAATTGATTTCCACATCAATTCATGAAGAAAAGTTTTAAAAACAGTTTTTAATTTTTTTAACCAAATGTTGAGCTTTTTATATGAACCGATTCCATAATTGATTCACCAACTGAAAAATAGTTATTTTGTTATAATCAGTTACAACAGTTATAAAAACTCAACTGCTTCCAATTTTCAACAAGTTTTTCACATTCTCTTCATTCTTCAAGTGTGAAAATCTCTAAGAAAAAAAAGCTAAACAAATTTTCTCTCTACCTCATCAAATTTCTGGTATCAAATCAAGATTTTTTTAACCAAAAGTCAATTGAATTCATTCTAGATTGTTTGAGATTTCATCTCAAACCTGCAATATTCATTTCATAATCCTGCTTATTTGTATTTCTTTATTTAAGATTTCTAAGGATTTAGAAATCTTGCTTAGGTTAGCAAGAGCCTATCATAATTCTTGTGTTTTTTTTAGGTTTAGAAGAACTTGTCATAATTCTTCTAGGTTAGCAAAAAGTCTGTATAATTTCTTGTATTTTTTATGTAAACTGGCATTTCAAGAGCCTAGTAAATCCTAATATTTTTCCTTTAATTGAAAAGGTCTTTCGGTTGAGAAAAATCAAGTGGAGTAAACTTAAATTACGATTTCAATTCAAGTTAAACCACTTTAAAAACTTGAGTTTTGATCTTTGTTCTTCAACTCCTATATCTAAAATTTTGTTGCACATTTTAATAAAAGAATAATTTCATATTAAAGAGTATATCACATTTTCCAATAGAAATAAGGCAAGATCTAAATTTTAAATTATTAACTCTGATTTGTGGGACCTGACAACAACAATTTAAATTTTGTAAATCATGGGTTTGCAAGTCAAATCATAGCCCTTTGGATTCTACCAGAGGGCATGCATTGTAGGTGATTCAATTCATAGCTTTTGAACTATATATATGAGTCGAATTGCAAGCCTTTGAATTTTAAGCGAGAGCATCGCATTACGAGTAATTCGATTTGCAATTTTTGAACTGCACGGGTCGAATCATACCATCCTAAAGATTTGCACATGAGTCAAATTGTGAATCAACTTATGAAAACAAATTTTTTCATAGAAAGCTTCACATTTTTGGCAAGTTGATTTGTAGTTCAAGATTTGCCCCATATGATTTGACTAGAGAGTCAACATGGGTAGAATAAATTTTAAAATAATGGTCACTCAATGTTCTCTACTATAAATAGCCCATGTTCTCACTTCCTCAGTGTGAACCCTAAATCTCAAGAGGCAAATATTATCCATTTCTTCATAATTTCATCCATTTACTCTCTTAATAACATCATGAACTAGATTTGAGTGATTTCCTTTTCTAAAATTTTGAGTTCTTGTTGTTCTCTTCCATTTCATCTCATATTTATAGGTAAATTTTAGGACTAGCAAACCCTAGGCATTTCTTGTATTCTTTACTTTAAGTAAGGTATCTTAAAGAGTTTCTGATTGTTGGGGCATACAATCCTTGTAAAGATTTCTCCTTATAACGGATTTAAACCTAGAGGGATAAATATTAGTGGAATTGAGCTTGGTTCAAACTTGAAGAGCATATGTACACCTTGAAGTGAATCTTCAAGGAGAACCACTATAAAAATTTGCATTTAAATCTCTCTATCTTTATACTTTATTTTTCTGCAATACATATATTTTTTTTGCACTTTATGTTCTTGGTTTCATAATTGTTCAAGTTATTGTTGAGAAATTAATGTATTAAGTTTTAGATTGCTAAAACTGATTTATGAAATTGTTAATCATTTGTTTCCAAAGTATTGAAATTATTTTTCTACGTTGCATGCCTTATCTAGCAAGTACTATTGTAAAAACTCATAGTTTTTCTCTTGGGATAGCAATCAAGGATTCCTACGATGAGTTAATGAAGACAGGTCTTACAAGCTACTATTGAGAGGTCCCTTTGCATTAAGCAAACCCATGCATGCAATTTCTTAGAACCTTTAAGGCAAATCTCACCCATGGCAAACATTATTGGTTACTTGGAAGCATGAATTGTTAGTAGTCTCAAATAATCCTTGGCTTATGACCATACAATGTAGGATTACTCTTCTTGTCTAATAGTGTAGAATACAATAAAAAAAAACAATCGGAGGGTACAATTTGAAAAGAAGCCTTCATAATAATGATCGGAAATATCCTCTCTCATACTTTATTGCATGGCCCCATTAATATATGGTTGTGCACATCCAGATATAGAGTCCAAAAGTGTGTGATATAAAGTGTAAGTACATCATGTGTGGAGAAAACATATCGACTTTCATAAATATATCCAACCAAGTCCACCATAAATGTAATATGAACAAAAAATTTATATAAAAAAACATAAAATATATGAGTCACATCTACATGTAACAAAGTTATGCAAAGCAAGGAAATAATAAGATATATTGGGCCATAATAAATTCCATAATTATTTTCTTTTGACTTAATTCTTTAGTTGTTCCTAGTGGAGTCGGTGTATTATCACAATGTGAAGAATGCGAGTCATGGATAACAACTATCTTAATAAACAAATAAGAGTTATCAATAATTTTTTAATGAAAAAATTAGAAACTAGAAAAATGGACAAGTCATACCTTTTAACTAGAAAAAAAAATGATTCAGATGTCTAATTATGTATAGGGAAGGTGTTAACAACACTTTTTAATATTGGAAATTTGGCATAAGAAGATATAAAAAATACATATCAAATTTCTTGAAATTGTTTTACTTGACACATTTTGCTTGGCTTATTGTCATGGGTCAATAGCTTTCTAGCCAAAACCATGTGGCATATATCACTAACTCTTGACTAATATACTAGCCTTCCAATAAATTCAAGCCACACTTGGATAGATAAATAAGACATCATGGATTTTGTCACCCATAAAACCAAAATCCAATGTGCAACATGTCCAAAAGCAAACATGAGCATGCAGTTGAAACATTAATGCATATTGAGTCTCAACAAATGTGCCACATAAAAAGCCTCTAATGTATATTAAGAATGGACTTTTTAAAATAAAAAGAAAGATAACTTTATTTTATTAATAGATGCCTTATAACATAGTTTTAAGTGTGTAGGGGGAGTCTCCAAGCCACCACACTCTGATCCCTAGCCCCCGTGTCACAGTGGCCACCTGGATCACCAAAAGGGTTGCTCCTAAAAAGCATTCTAAGTCAAAGCCCTACTGACATAAATAAACATATTTTTTTTAATTGACATAAGGGTTTCTCACCTAGCTTGAAAGGGTTCTAATGTGCCATCTCATATAGATGTGAAAGTGCAAGGATTGCAACCATGTGCTTTTTTACTCCCATTGGACAAATGATCTATGCTATAGTGACACAAGTACCCCCAAAATGGGAAAAATTAGGAAAAATAATTTACAAGTGTGTTTTCTTGTAAATTTATACCACATGGCCTCCTCTTCATGTTTTATTTTCTTGCTATGTTTTATCTAAAATCGAGTATGTTTGCCTACCAAACTAATTTACAAAGCCAGTTTGTGACATTTTCCCTCACTTCAAATGTCAATGCCCTTATTGACTCATCAATCTGACATAGCATTCATGAATGTTTCTCCTTTCAATCATTAACTTCTTGAATCTTCATATGTCTTCAACCTACTCCACTCAATCTACTCCTTTCACCATTTCTTACTTATCTCTTAGAGTTAACATCATTCTAAAGGCATCAATGAATGGCACCCCATCTTGACATAGCTTTCAAGGTAGTCATCAATCTACTACTCCTCAACTCTCCCTTTAACTTTCACTTGGCTTTGTCTTCTTGAACTCACACCATTATGTACTTGTTTCCCCTGCAACCTTTGGGAAGTTGCCTCTGTAACTTTGACGTCTTAGGCTTTGCTACCTCTAGTTGATCTACCTCTATAGACTCTATTTTATTGTCTTGACATAAACTCATGTGCCACTATCTCCACAGTTCTTTGATTTTGTTGCCACTGCAACTTTACCTATCCCATTGCCTCTGTAGCATTTAGGTTATTGTCTTTGCAACTTGTGTTTACCTCACTACCTCTGTAGCTTGCAAGCACACTATCCCCTCATAGCTCTCGACTTCCTACCTCTATAGTCTATGCACTTACTTAGTATTTTGGATGTTTACTGACAAATAGCCTCACATCTAATGTCCTATCCATTGATGTGAGAGATACAAGTCACATATGTTGTTTACTCGCAAGCTCATTCCTAGTTGACAAAACATGCCTTGCTTACAAGTCCCATTCCTTACTTACAAGTCTACTTGCATTGCCTTCAATTAATCCATTATACTTTGCTACACTAATTTCACACCCAATTGGATCCTTCTAACCCTCTCTGAATTGACATCATCATGGTATCTTGACCATCACACACTACAAAAAATGGCATGATTTTTTATAGATTCTAATGAAAAAATCGATTAGAAAAATTAGTTGTAAATTGGTTAGAAGGTTGATAAAAAATGAAAAGATCGTTAGTTATCGATGAATAAAATCCATTAGAAATATGTAGAAAAATTTGTGCAAATTCATCATTTTTTATTTCCAATGGAAAATTTGTCGAAAAGTTCATTGGAAAATGGGCACGAATCACTATTTCTGACAGAAATAAGTGTACGACGAAATTTCGTTAGAAAAATCCTTCAAAAAATTCAAAAAGTTTTAAAACTCTGGGTGCATGTTTTGTGCCCATTTCATTTTCCTTCTGCTTCTTGTGTCACATTAGAATTATTTCTTACTTTCCTAGCTTGATTTTTGTACTTTGAAGTTATTTTTCATAAATCTAAATCAACTAAATTATTGTAATTGCTTTGTTTTATATTTTTACTGATTGTTTTTGTTTAACTATTACATTTTTAATTGGTTAATTGGTTTTTCTTATTTTTTTCTTTTTGTAATTTTGGACTTTAGTTTCTGTTGTAGTTTATTTGGGACTTATCTTGCTTGGACAGTAAGGTTAATATATATTTTTAATTATTTGTTGATTAATTATTCATAATTTTTAATGTTGTAGGAATTAATTTTTAATTATTAGTTATTTTTTTTGTATGTTTGAATTAGGATTGATTAATTATAATTTGTGAATTATATTTAGGAATTACATACATTTTGAATTAGATATGTAGGATTAAATAGTTAGATAACATAGTTAATAGTGTTGTTGAAATTACTTTAGGAATTACGTATATTTTTAGTTAGAACATATTTTTAATTTAGAAATTATATATATTTAATTTTGTTAATTTTTGAAATTAGTAAATTTATCATAGATATTAATTATTAGTTCCCTAGATAGATTTGATTATTGCTTATTTGTATTAAGTAGGAGAAAAAATAATAATGGGACTATTTATAGAATATGGAAATTCTATAAATGGTTTCTTCTATATAGTTTCATAAGTATATAGTGATTTTCTCCTATTTCAATTAACTTCAATAAATAGAATATGGAAAGGCTGGAACATCATAGCCGTATATAGGATAGGCTTCTTCCAACACATAGTGGATATAAGATAGATTTTCTTAATGTAGTGGAAGAATTTATCGATTTTGTAAAAGTTCAACCAATTTATGTATGTAATGGTTGAATAAGGTGTCCATGCTCTAAATATAAATGTAAAAAAATTTTACCTCCTAATGAAGTTAAGGTTGATTTGTATAGATTTGGATTTAAATATAATTGCTAGTGGTGTGACACGAGATTTGCATGAAGTAATATGTATGAGAATATAATCTTAGATGCCAGTTGGTCAGATGTTGCAACTCACTTAGAATGCAGTGTAAAAGAGCCTTCAAATAAAGATATCCAAAAATTTTATAAAATGTTGGAAGCTACACAATAGCCATTATAAACAAGTTGTACTAACCATTCATAGTTGTCATTAGTAGTAAGGATGTTAAGCATAAAATCTAACTTTAACTTATCACAAAATTCCTTTGATCAAATTATGCAACTTATAATCAAAACACACCCACCTAATAATGTTGTTTCTCCTAACTTTTATGCAATGAGGAAGTTAGTTAAGAATTTAGGATTCAAGCATCAGAAAATAGACTACTATATGAAAGAGTACATATTGTTCTATACGGAGGCTAGATTTGATAAAGAATGTAGAGTTTTGTGGTTCGCCTTGGTATAAGGAATGGAACACAAGCCGGAATAGCAAAGAAGTTCCATTCAATAGAATGTATTATCTACCCTTAATGCCTAGATTGTAAAGGTTGTATGCTTCAATAAAGTCGACTTCTTATATGAGATGGCATCATGAGAACTGAAAGGAAATGGGCCTTTTATGTCATCCTTCAGATTGAAAAGCTTGAAAACAATTTGACCAAAAGTACCCAGAGCTTGTAGCCAATCCTTGAAATGTAAGACTTGGGTTATGTTCTAATGGATTCACTCCATTCAGTTATAATGCTACATCATACTCATGTTAGCTAGTAATAGTCACTCCTTACAATTTGCCTCTGAATACATGTATGACAACTCCATATATGTTCTTGAATTCAATCATCCCAAGTCTAGAAAATCTAAAGAGTAAAATTGATATGCTCCTACAACCATTGATAGATATATATACTTTCATATTCAAAGTACATGCTTATATACAATGAACTTAAATAATATAAACACCAAAAAATACATGAATTTAGGCATATAAAAATTACAAATTTGTTAATTTCTAACACGTAACACTCATTAAATAAAAATGATTACTATTAAGTAACATATTATAGCAAAAAATATTATATTAATCCATTGAACAAATAATATCAATATTGAATAAAATAAAGGAAAGTAAAATTAAGTCTTAATATGTTTGGTCAGACAAAATATAATGAGAATATGAATAAATAAAAAGTTTGTTTAGTAGGCACTATGGAACAAGAATCCCCATTCCCTTGGGAATGACCATTGCATCAAATAATAAAATCTCCATTCCATCATAAAAGCAATGGCATGGGACATTCCATCATTTATGGATTGACCGTTTTACTCAATTGTCAATTATATCTTTCATATATTCAAAAATATCTTTATATTAATAAATAATAAAATAATATCATCTTTTCAATATTTTCATTATAAAAATATTTTGATAATTACTCACCCGCCACTATTTTTTAAAAAAAAATTAATTTAATTTAGTGGTGATTACTTACCCGCCGTTATTTTTTTAAAAAAAATTGTAATTTAATTTAACAAATGTTACTTAACCGCCACTATTTTTTTAATTTTGTATTTAATTTTGTGGCAGTTATTTAACTATCACTATATTTTTGTAATATTTTTTAAAAATTTTCAAGTCATTCAATCTGTTCATTCCATTAATTAATGACATCAATTAAACCCATAGTGTAATAAAAATGATATTCATTCAAATATAATAAAAATGACATTCATTCAAATAAAATATTTAAAAGTACAACCAAAAGTTATAACATCAATGGACTTTTATATTCCAGTTAAAAATTGTTTACAACCAAAAATGCAATAAAACCTAAGAAGATTAGCCAGGATTAGTGGCATGTCTATCTTAATTGCTCCCTTTTGAATATCCTTGCATTTACAAGTGAAAATTAATCTCCCAAATTAACATCAATCCCATCCTAAAAAAAAAAAAGAAAAGAACATCTCAGATTGAAGAATTACTTAGAAATTCAGACATGCAAAAATAACAATTCAATTGTGCCATAGTTTAGCAAAATTCTGGTTTGAAAATAACAATTCAATTACCCATAAACTAACATAATTATACCATAGTTTGGCATACATACGCAGAAACCAAACATCATATTGGTCTAATTATGCAAAAAAATAACAATTCAATTATGCATAAATTGGTCCAATTATGCAGGAAAAATAACAATTCAATTACTAATGTCTTTGACACTCCTAGCCAAAGACAGATCATATAGAACATTTAGGACACAAAACACATGGTGGATCATGGAGGTGGAATGGCATTGCACAATCATCTCAAATTATAACTTCAAAGCTTAAATGGAGAGTTAGGACAAGAGATATTAGAATAAATAGCAGATACTGGTGGCAGACTAATAGACATCTTTCTCAAGTTTTGTAAATAGTACACCAACCTACAAAGGATCAGCATGGTGAATGGGATAGATACAAAGACTGCTTTATGAGGATCCAATTAACCATGAATATGGTGAATAGGACAGATACAAAAAATTAAGGCTTATTTTCAAACTAAAGGCTGATTACACCAAAATGCAAGGCATCCATATGCAGTGTTGCCTACATATCTACATCAACAAAACTTCGTATTTGGCAGTAAATAAAAACTTAAAGCTCATTTCCAAATTGAAGGCAGATTACATTAAAATGCAAGGCATCCATATGTAGTGTTGCCTACACATCTACATCAACAAAACTTCATATTTGGCAACAAACAGGAACGTATCACCAAATGCAAGTATTCATACAATTGGAATAATAGATTTGACCAAGTTTTATGCATAATACCTATTAGTTAGCATGTGGCTAATTGGACAAATGGGGTGGAATGCACCCGCCCATGGCCTTGATATAGTTCATAATGGCTTGCACTTATGCCCGTGTTTGAGCTAATCTTTGCTTGTTTTGATATAGCTTTGATTTAAGCCTATGAAATTCTTCTTCATTCATAAGATTAGAGCTCGATGAGCAATTGCCACCTTCTCTTTAAGAACTACTCCTAAACACATTAGTAGGAGAAACACCTATGCCTAGTCCTCGAACACGACCTGGGTGCTCCTTCCTAAACACTTGCACAAAAGCATTGTCTGGAAAAATTATTGAAAGCTATGTTTAGTCTGCTTGGCTCGAGGCTTTTTGCAATTTTTCTATGTAAACAACAAAATATAGGAATAAATATCAATTGATTACTATTTCAAAAGTAATAAAGGTTTTAACGAACCCTCACCCCTATGTCCTTGCCTCATCGTTCATGTACAAGCTATACTTCTTTTATGGACAGCATCCCACAACTCTGCCTATCCAATGAAACCTTGTCTCTCCTTCTCCTATCATTTAAATAACCAAAAAAAAAGTTATTTCATAAAAAAATCTTAATTGTATTCACTTAAATTAGATGGCTATATTATCATTTCATCCTTTTTCTATGCAAATGTTTTTGACCCCATAGTATGAGGGATGGTCTGTTTGCTTCTATTCCGTGCATTTTGCCTGCATATTTCCTACATAAAGAAACTTAATTACTCATTCAACTATCGGTACAGGTATAATTAAATTTAATAATTTTTATGTACTAGAACTAAATAAACTACTAACCTTGTATTTTTGTTTATCTAGGATCAGGATCAAACCTCTCCATTGCTTTCTTGTAATGCTCTTGGGGCAGTTTTGTTCAGTATTTTTCTCCAAAGTCAAGGTAGGATTTTGTTGTACAAAGCACCTTTAAAATCTCTCCACCACTTTCCAATTATATGATTAGTAAGCCAGTTAGCCATTTCATCATTTTTAAATTGAAAATACAGTTGTGACAAAAAAAAATCCATTAGTATCAGAATGAAATATGAATTATAAATATCAAGGCAATTCTATTGTATACCATCACTAATCTGTTGAATACATCATCTTTAATTGAGCCTGGTATGTCCGGCTAGGGCTTGTTGTCTATGGCATATTTGGCCTTAGCCAAATGACCCATTGCACATGAAAAAATACCTCCTTCATCACTTATGGGCTGACCAAGATTGTTTATCCTAACTAATACTTTCTCTCCATCAAAACTCCAAACTTGATCGACCCAGAGCTTCTTGACCTTGACCACACTATCCTTATCTATTGAAAAATGTAAAAAACATTAGTACAATATTAACTTAAACACATAAAAAAATGATATATTATAGTTACCTATCACATTGCCATCCACTTCTAGGCCTACTCTTTCTAGCACCAGAAACTTTAGCTTGCCCATCATTCATATCATCATCAGAGAGAGCATCATGCAGCTCATCATTCATCTCATTACCTACATAAGCAGTAGACTCCCTATCCTGGGTGGGCAGGGTGAACTGTACAGGCTATGCATGTGTGGACTATGTGGGTCCGGTGAGATATATGAGCTGAATGGGTCGGGACTGTGTGGATTGAGTAGGTCATATGGAGTAAGTGGGCTGGGTGGGCTGTGGAGGAGATGGGTGGGTACCGGATGCTCCTTGTGTGCCTTAAACTCTTGAACATCTCAAATTAGTCATTTTTACAAAGCAGATTGTAAAACAGTATGTATTAGGAGGTAGCAAAATATGATTGTACTTGCAAAGCTCATTTGTATTCTTATTCAATTATGATGTCAATTTTCAAATTAATTATATGCTAATGTTTTGACCTTTATGCCCTCAAATTTGGATAGACATAGCAAATTATTGGTGATAAACAAGATATCTCTAATAACATTCATGCATGGCCCTTAGCAATGACCATTCAAACTAGATTTGGCTACTGGGTGGTAAAGAAACAAATGGGTAAGAATTTCCAAATTTGAAGAATACATAACACATATACTAGAAGATTTTTATATAGCCTATGAATCAGCAATATATCATTTTTGTCAAATACCAACATCGCAAAGGGTTTATCAAGAAGTAATCTAACTTGAATTAATGAGTGAGTAAGAA
>JANHAO010015486.1:0-14826 GCA_026873985.1 Saraca asoca | reverse complement strand
TTTTCATAAAAGATAAAGGAAAAGATATTTTACTTGTTCAAGTGTATGTTGATGACATTATCTTTGGCTCTACTAATGATTCCTTGTGTAGAAATTTTTTTAAGTTAATGTATAGTGAGTTTGAAATGTCTATGATGGGAGAGTTAACATTCTTGCTTAGACTACAAATCAAGCAATGTACAAATGGAACATTCCTAAGCCAAACCAAGTACATAGTGAAATTGCTCAAAAGGTTCAAGTTTGATAATTGTAAATCTATTGGAACTCTTATGAGTCCATCTCTTAAGCTAGATTCTGATGTAAATGGTAAATCCATTGACCCTACTTTATTTAGAGGTATGATAGGAAGTTGGCTCTATTTGACTGCAAGTAGACCTGATATCATGCTAAGTGTCTGTCTCTATGCTAGATGTCAAACACAACCAAAAGAATCACATTTTTTAGTTGTAAAGAATTTTTTGATATCTCTTAGGGGCTTAACACCTAGGATTATGGTATCCTAAATCTAATACTTGTAGTCTTATAGGTTATTCAGATGTAGACTATGCAGGTAGTAGGATTGTTAGAAAACGCACTAGTAGAGCATGCCAATTTATTGGTCACTCTCTAGTCTCTTAGTCCTACAAAAAGTAAAATAGTGTTGTACTTTCAACTATTGAAGTAGAATACATTGTAGTTAGGAGTTGTTGTGCTCAAATCCTATGGATAAAGCAACAGCTATTAGACTATGGCTTGGAATTTGACAAGATTCTTACAATGTGTGACAACACTAGTGCTATCAACCTAACCAAGAATCCTATCATGTATTCTAAAATAAAAGGCATTCAAATTAGACACATTTTATTAGGGATCATATTCAAAGAGGTAATATCTCTGTTGAATTTATACAAATTAAATTTCAACTAGTTAAAATTTTTACAAAACCTTTGGATAAAAAATGGTTTGTGTTCATTTGAAGAGAACTAGGGATGTTAGACCCCTTGGAAAATGATCTCAAATGACCAACCTGCAATATTTTTTATTTTAAGTTTTGTATTTGGTTATGCTTATTTGCTTTATACTTGGAAAATACTAACTTAGGCGTTGGAGTTTTCCTTAAGTTTGTTTTACAGGTACATAATATGAAATTTTAGGTAAAAATTGTGTTAAGTTGATTGTTATTGATGAATATATAATCTATTAAGAGTTTTGGAACAAAACTACATGAAAACCAATTTCAAGACTTTCTAAATCAAATCTTGAATCGATTTGAATTTTTCAAGGTTTTCTATGAGTTTCTGAATCAATTCATGAATCAAAATTTTACACTATGAATCAATTCATCAATTGATTCAGAACCTTTTTCAATCTTTTAGGAAGAAATCAAACCTTTTCAAATTTTTATCACACTGAATAAATCAATTTAAGAATTGATTCAATCATATCTACATCGATTCTTGAATCAATTTAGTCCTATCCAAATTGATTCGATCTAGATCAAATTGATCAATGAACCGATTCATCAAGATTTTCAAACTTTTGATAATTATTCTAAAATTTTTGAAACTATGATTCAACTCCCCGAATTGATTCCAAAATTAATTCAAGACCTAAAATATGCAAACATAAAATGATTCATGTAATAAATCTAAAATTAAGTATAATCATTACTTTAGGGGGAGATTAATAAGCTAAAAACTATCCTTTATTCCCTTTATCCCTATTATATGAATTGAATTTTAAAACCCTATTTTTTCATATTAATGAGGCACTATTACTTTTTGATGTGCCAAAAGGAGGAGAATGATGAGATTTTAGATAAAATCTCAAAAAGGGAAAATAAAAGCTTAAGGGGGAGTAAAGTAAAAACCCTCATTTAAAATTTTTTCATTGTATGAATATTTTGATGATTATCTAAAATTGTTTGTCACCATCAAAAGGGGGAGATTGTTAACCCTGCTATCATGTCTTTTTCAATTTTGAAGTTAAAAAATATTTTTAATTAATGTAATGATCTAACTATGTGCTTTGCTCATTTTGTAGATGTAAGTTGATCAAGTGACATTCAAGATATCAAGAGATCCAACACTAGTCTTAGTTTTTATTAATTTTTCTAGGATTTTTTGTAAATGTGTTCTAATCAGTTTTGATCCAAATAAATTTATAAAAATAGCTAAATTGAGGTAGAAATAAATCAAATGAAATGAGATGAAAAGAAATATTTTCTAACTATGTTTTGAAATGACTTTTCACAAGTTGAAATTTTGTAAAAACTATTTTTTACTGTGTAAATCGATTCATGAGTTGATTCATCTTGAAAAACTTGTAAAATCTACTTGAATTGATTAGGTAATCGATTCATGAAGAAAAGTTTTTGAAAATGCTTTTATCAAAACATTAAAAAATATTTTGAATTAATTAGGCAATTGATTCATGATCTTTTTACATAAAAAGGTAAATCGATTCATGCATCGATTCAATTATGAACTTCTTCATGATCTTCATAAGTGAATCGATTCACTAATCAATTAATTAGTTGGTAACCATTACAAATCAATTCATAAATCTATTTAAGACTTAAAAGTTAGTTATATTTTAAAAGTTAGTTATAGCATCTATAAATACCTTCTCACTCTGAACTTCATATCATTTTTCTAAAACTTTAAGCGCGAAAATAGAGAGAATCTTTAAGCTTCATTTAATCTAATTCTACCTCTCTAATTCACATTTGATTTACAATCTTGGGTCAAATCTATGAAGAACACAATTGGTTAATTGAAATTTTCATCTCAGTTGTTGATATTGTATACCTGACTCTTAATTCTTAGTTTAATTTCACAATTTCTAGGTTAATAGGAATTGGAGATACAAGGAAGAGGTTAATCTTCGCTTGCATCTTCTTTGGTTGTAAAGTTGATTACCATTAGTTGAAGCTGTAGTGTCAATTATATCTATAGGTTAGCAAGAGCCCAGGCAAAGTCTTGTGGAAGAACTGGTGTTTAGGAGCCCAACTAAATCTCATGTTTTTTGTTAATAAAAGTGATTATCAAGTTGAGAATTAATCCAATGGATATAGACTTAAACTGCAGTTTCAGTTTAAGTTGAACCACTTTAAAAATCTGGTGTTCTTGTTTATTCTTTTCTACATTTTACATTTTGCTGCATTATAATTTTAGTTTACTACATTTTTTTATCTTAAATAGTATCTGGTTTAATTTGATCAATCTAAAATTGAATTCCTAATTATATCAGTGACTCCAATGTTATCTTGATCATCCAATAGAGTCTTTTTGATAAACCTTGTGAAAAAAGAATCCAATCTCACTTTTAAAAGAGTATACATATTTTATATTTGTAAAAAGGCAAAAATCTTGATATTTTTTGGGACCTACAAATTTCACATCAAAATTTCATCTTAAAATTGAAAACAATATCACATAAGACAAGTAATTATTGTTTATAATTACAAAAGAGCAAAACTAGGATGTGAATTTAGCATTGATCATTGTTTCGATGTCTTCATCTTGCATTTTTGGATACATAGTCTTCAACTAATAAACAAACATTCTGTTGACGGTGAAATTCAGTTCGTATGGATTATCCAAACTTCAGCCAATGGGAGAGAGTTCAGAGAACCAAAACTACTCCTGAAGCACAGAAGGAGGTGGAGCGAAAGGAAGAAGGGATGAGAAGGTGGTGAGTTTAACATGGTTCAGCTAAATCCAGGTGGTATTGAACCCTACGTCCATGGCGGCAATTTTATTAATGTGTTTGGAAAGTAATTTTAGCAAAGTTTCTGCTTACAAGACTTGGTCTCTCTCCTATTCTAACAATACAATCCTATTTGTAGAGGAAGGAGGAGTTATATGTATTAATTACAAACTACAGTTATGTTACATCAAGGTATAAATGAGAAAAGACAGTAAAAGACTGCAAACTAGTTGCTGCAGAATGTGGGCTGCAGGGTAGATCCTCTTGGTCAACTGTAGACTGGATCTATCTACGCCCGCTACTGTGTCACTGCTAGACTGAGCGAGGGATTGGGCGTCCCAAGTAGGAATTCCTAGCTCAAAGGCATCATGGGATTTGCTGTAGCGAGCTTGATGCTACTATAGCAAAGTAGTAGGCTCGAACAAGACAGTTGGCTGCTTGACGAGCTGGGCTTGTGACCTTCTCACTGGATTGTCAGGTCACTGCCTCATGAAGTAAGGGTCATTTCGGAGGGTGGAGCTGGGACAACCTCGCTATGCCACTTCTCCCTGGGTGAAGCAAAGCTTTGTGGAGTATCTTTGGCATCCTGGGGCCGTGAGTCCCCGAGTCTGTTTGTATATATAACATAAGCCCCCTAACTCTCGGTTTGCTTTACAGACCAGGAGTTGCATGTTTTCGAGGCTTGATTCATATCTTCAACCAGAGTCCTTCCCTGATTGAAGTGTCATGTCAAATGTCATTCCATTCTGCTTTCGGCCATGCTTTCTTCTGTTTGCCATTTTTAGTCGTTGGCGTGGCACTGCCGCTTATTTCGGGCCGTTGGATGAAGATTAGGTTAGACACCCCCTGGATTCTTCAAAGGCCGAATGGGTTTATTTATAGCTTAGGACATTCTCTCTATCGTCCTAGAAAAACTCAATGAAGGAGATTGAAGAGCCCCCTGCATTCTGGTGTCTTGGCTTCTGACAAAGCTTATTAAGACATGGATGGCCTATTGCAGGGTGTCGGGATATGTGGATAGCCCGTTGCACGTGGCTCTGCCATAGGATTCATCAGACGTGCTCCTGGGGGATCTTATGCTAACTTCGGGCCACCTCCTCTAGTTATTGCTTGTGGTGCAGCACCCTGGCCAGGTGGCTACGACTTTTTGATTTGCTCTTAGCCTAGCTCAAGGGGATGCGTCGGAGGGAATAAGTAGGAGGAACTGGGAGTTGATGTCCTTCCTGTAGGCATAAGCTCAGTGACCAGCCTTCCGTTCTTGTCGGAATGGTTGTGCCAGGTCGCAGAACTTCTTGCCTTTGTTTCTTTACTTTTTCTTTTGATGTAATTTTACCTTGCTGGTCGAGGTCTTTTTATTGTTCAAGCTTGTTCCTCTTCTCAAATGTTGTAATGGATGCCCTATGCATTGCTGTATGTAAACTTCTGATAATTAATGAAACTTCTCTTTTTACCAATTGGCTGTGCTTTTGTATTTCTGGCTGCCTAATCTATTGTGAGTGAGAAAGGGGGGTCGCATGCAAGTTGTGCCCGAGAGGTCTCATTTGAGACGTGAGAAACTCACCCACATGAGAGCTGTGGAAAATTCGTGTGAAAGTTATAATGATTTTGTTTCAATTTCTTTGTGCCATAGTAGGCTGGTGGCTAGGATTTTGTTTTATTTGCCAAAGTTTTGTTTTATCGAGGCGAGGTGAAAACCATTCACCGAAGTTTTGTTTTCATTAAGGCGAGGTGAAAACCATTCGCCTGGTGAGGTGAAAACCATTCGCCGAAGTTTTGTCTTTATTGAGGTGAGGTGAAAACTATTTGCTGAAGTTTTGTTTTCGTTGAGGCGAGGTGAAAACCATTCGTCGAAGTTTTGTTTTCGTTGAGGCGAGGTGAAAACCATTTGCCAAATTTTTATTTTCGTTGAGGCGAGGTGAAATCCATTCACTGATGTTTTATTTTTGTTGAGGGGAGGTGAAAACCATTCACCGAAGTTTTGTTTTTGTTGAAGCGAGGTGAAAACCATTTGCCTGGGGAGGTGAAAACCACTCACTGAAGTTTTGTTTTCATTGAGGCAAGGTGAAAACCATTCAATTGGCGAGGTGAAAACCATTCATCGAAGTTTTATTTTCGTTGAGGCGAGGTGAAAATCAATCACCAAAGCAATTTTGTGATGAAACAAGAACTTTGCATCTAGATAATACTTGGCCAATCGACAGCTTACATTGATTCAAAATACCACAATTAGTACAATCGATTGCAAATGACTATTACAGGATTAAAATATGGTTCTGATGGAGGGCTCAGGCTCTTGGGTGATAACTCACTGAGCTTGTTGAGCGCATCACCCAGGTGGTCCTGCCATGTAATCCTACAGTCGACCTCTTTTAATGAGGCCTTCAATGGCATCTTTCAATGTACGACACTCTGAGGTGGTGTGTCCAGCCTTATTATGATAGGTACAGAATCTGCTCTGGTCTCTGGACTTGGTAGGAGCCCTCATTGGTATGGGTTTTTTGAAGTCCTCATTATGCCTTTCTGTGGCAAAGATTCGATCCTGTGTGTCTGACAGGATGCTATAGCTTTCGAAGTGGCCTTTAGGTTGCTGAGGTTTTACTTTCTTTATGAGATGAGGAGTGGGGTTGTCGTGACTCTCGCTACCCCTCTTTTTGCTCACGGCAGGACTGCTGTGGCCCACATTATACTTAGGTTCCTTCGTTTCGAAGGTTTCTTCCCATCTTATTTGTTTAGTTGCCCGATCATAGAACTTAGTGAGGTCTCGAGTGGGGGACTTGTAAAGGCTTCTGTACAGCTTGCCATCTTTGCGAAGTCTTGCTGAAATGGCCGTTAGGATGCTTTCCTCTAAGGGATTCTCCATGGAGTTGGCCTTATGCTTGAATCAGGTTACATAGTCTTTGAGCGACTCATCCTTATGCTGGAAAATCATCACAAGGTGAAAAGGAGGTGCGAGTTATTTCTTCAACACTCGATATTGGCCAAAAAATTTCCTTTGGCATTCTTCCCAACTGCTAATGCTGCGAGTTGGGAGGTGCCTAAACCATGCCCAAGGTATTGCTTTTAATGTGGCGGGAAAGACACGGCACTTCACCAGGGGATCGATTGTTTGGAGGTCTATTTGAGTGTTAAATGTGTCCAGATGATCACTCGGGTTGCTGTTTCTGTCATATAGTAGGATAGCTGGTACTTTGAGTTTTTGCGGGATAGGTTGCTTCTCGATCTCCACAGAAAATGGTGAGGTCTCCTCATTGTGAGGCTAGCGACTTTAAGGTTGTGGATGCTCTTCTAGCTGTTTCAGCCTTTGGAGAACCTTTTCCTTTGTGAGACGTTGTCCTTCGTACTAAGGGGTAGAGCTTTCCGCTCGCTGTGAGCCCCCCAGCCACTAGCTGTCATGTTCATCATAAATTTCTCTCTGAGCTTCCTCACGAAGCTGCTGGAGCTGTGCCATAACTTCTTTTTGTCTTTGAGCATTTTGTGCTTGTGCCTGAGTAAGCACCTTGATAGTTTCAGCTAATTCTCTGACTGTATTTTCAAGTGCTGATCGAGACTGATTGGGCATTTGAGCCTCTTGAGTTTCAAGTGCAGCAGTGTGTTGCTGGGAAATCAAAATGGTAGAACTCTAAGTCGTTCTTCCTCTGGCCATTGTTGCACTGTAAAGGAGACTTTAGAGACCATATTTTCTCCACAGACGGCGCCAAAATGTTGACGGTAAAATTTGATTCGCACGGATGATCCAAACTTCAGCCAACGGGAGAGAGTTCAGAGAACTAAAACTGCTCTTGAAGCGCAGAAGGAGGTGGACCGAAAGGAAGAAGGGATGAGGAAGTGGTGATTTTAATGTGGTTCAGCTAAATCTGAGTGGCACCGGACCCTACGTCCATGGTGACAATTTTATTAATGTGTTTGGAAAGTAATTTTGGCAGAGTTTCTACTTACAAGACTTGGTCTCTCTCCTCTTCTAACAATACAATCCTATTTATAGAGGGAGAAGGAGTTACATGCATTAATTACAAGCTACAGTTATGTTACATCAAGGTATAAATGAGAAAAGATAGTAAAAGACTGCAAACTAGCTGCTACAAAATGTAGGCTACAGGGTAGATCCTCTAGGTCGGCTGTAGACTGGATCTGTCTGCGCCCACTACTACGTCGCTACTAGATCGAGCAAGGGGTTTGGCATCCTGAGCAGGAATTCCTAGCTCAAGGGCGTCATGGGATCTACTATAGCAAGCTTGATCCTACTGTAGCGAAGTAGCAGGCTCGAATAAGACAGCTGGCTACTTGACAAGCTGGGCTTGTAACCTTCTCGTTGGATCGCTGGGTCACTACCTCATGAGGCGAAGGTTACTTCGGAGGGTGGAGCTGGGACAACCTTGCTATATCGCTTCTCCCTGGGCAAAGCGAAGCTTTGTGGAGTATCTTTGGCATCTTAGGGCTGCGAGTCCCCGAGTCCATTTGTGTATATAACACATACTATGGGGAATAGCAATTTAGGAAACTAGTATTCTAAATTTGAGTTAATCAAAGTCAAAGATATGAAATGATTTATTAGGATAGCTACACAAATAATCACTCTTTAAATGGTTTAACTTCTTCACAATTTAAAAGCATATGTATTGTGACTGATTTCAATTCATCGTAATCCAAATATCACTCTTGGCAAAAGCCAGAGGAGCGTCTTGGAAGATTAAAGATGGAAAGAATAAGCTCCAAGGTTGCTTCGCTTCTCCAATCATCATTCTTATTAACTTTTATGCTTTGGCATTGTACATCAGGGCCGAAATAGTATAGAAATTGAGCTATCTCCTCAGTAAATAAGCTTCTATTGCCAACTTTCTTCTTTAACCTATTAAGAAATCTCTCAAATGGATACATCCATTAATATTGCACAGGCATGCTACCCTTGCTTCGAATGGGAAATGATTGGACAAATGCTCTATTGAGTCGAAAAAACCTAGTGGGAAGATCCATTCAAGCTTGCATATTATTAGTTGAGTATTTTATTCCATTTGGAGCAATTCCTCTTTTCATAGGACCGTTGAGTACAATTTCTTAGAAGATTGATCAATTAAGGCCTTCCATATAGGATCTGGGAGTCAACAAAAGGCAATAAGAAGAAATCTTTCCATGAAAATTTGATAGTCATGACTTTTCATACCAAGTATCTTACCATCACTTACATTGACATACCTATCCAATTTGGAGGCATAATCATTAGGTATCATTAACTCCTTGACCTATTCACTAACTGCCATTCTCTCATCTAAGTTAAAGGTGTAGAAAGCTTAAAGTTTATATGTTTTTCCATTTAAAACCTTTATAAGCTCCAACTCCCTTCTTTTGTAGTATTTTGTCAAATCCAACCTCACCATAATATTGTCTTTGGTCTTCCCTTTAACATCCATCATTGTAATGAACACAATATTAAAAACATTCTTCTCTATACGTATGACATTGAGATTATGTCAGAGTAAGTTAGATTACCAGTATGACAAGTCCTAGAATCATTTCTTAGTCTAATTGTGATCCACCTTATACCCTAGCATCTTGATTGGCCAAGTTTCTATGACTTTTGGAATGAAACAAACCCAACCAAAAACTTGTTCACCTGATAATCTTAAAGGTGGTTTAGTTCTCTCCACTTTACTTTAAGGTGAATGCTTTTGTGAATTCCATACATATTAGACAAGCTAATTTTCCAATTGTTTGCCAACCAAATAACATCCCATATGTAGGATAGTCATTGATAGTCCACATCAGTATGGCCATCATTTGAAAGTTTTGCTACATTGAAATGTCATGCATTGGAACACTATTACTCCAAAAAGTGAGTAATTCATCTATCAATGGCTACATGATACATCAATTTTTCTCTTTGGATTTTCTAGATCTAGGACAATCAAGACTAGGAACATATCCAAAATTGTCATACACATATCCAAAGAAAAATTGTAAGGAGTGATTATTACTAGCCAATATGACTATGATGCCGCGTTCTGTCCAAATAAAGTGAATCTATTAGAGCATAATCCAAGTCTTACATTTTGAGGTTTGGCTACAAACTCTAAATAATTTTAGTCAAATTATTTCCAAGCTTCTCCATCCAAAGGATGATACAAAATGCTTGTCTCCTTTTGATTCTCATGATGCCATCTTATATGAGGAGTCAACTTCATCAAAGCATACAAATTTTGCAGCACCAGGATTAATGGTAGATAATACATTCTCTTAAAGGGAACCTTTTTACTATTTTGACCTATCCTCCATTCCTTATATCGAGGTAAATCACAAATTATACATTTTCTATAAAATCTAGCATTCTTGTAAAACAACATGTAGCCTTTCACACAACTGTCTATTTTCTAATGCCTCAATCCTAACTTCTTCACTAACTTCCTTATTTCATAAAAACTTAGAGAAACAACATTATTAGATGAGTGTGTCTCGATCATAAGTTGCATAATTAGATCAAAGGAATTTTGTAGTAAGTTGAAGTTAGATTTTATGCTTAATATCCTTATTGCTAATGATAATTCTAAATGGTTAGTACAACATGTTCATAATGGCTGATATATAGCTTCTAACATATCATAAAAGTTTTAGGCATCCCTATTTGGAGACTCTTCCATAGTACATTCTAGGTGAGTTGCAACATTTGACCAACTAATATCTAACACTATATTTTCATACCTATTACTTGTATCATGCAAATCCCATGTCACACCACTAGAAAACTATCCCTTTTTATAGGTTTCTCCTTATTATGATTAGTCCATCATTCGTAATCATATTTAAATCCAAATTTATACGAATCAATCTTAATTTCATCATGAGGTAAAAGTATTCTATATTTATGTTTGGTGCACAAACACCTTATCCAACCATCAATAAATTAGCTAAGTTTTTATAAAATTGATAAATTCTTCCATCCCACTAAGAAAATCTGTTATATATCCACTATGTCTTGGAAAAAGCCTATCATACATCTACATACGGTGTTCTAAAATTTCTATATTCTATTTTTTTAAGTTTACATTTGTCATGACCCCCAAACCTAAACTCTAGTTATGATCAGTGTGAATATCAATTTTCCTCACTTGATAATTATCAACCTTTAATATGATTCTAATACCCTATCACATTCATAATTTGCTTAAATTTGCCATAATCCAAATGACTTAAGTTGATGTAGATGAGTAAGAGAATAAGACTTAAGGTATCACCAACCACCTATATATATGTACTTAAGTTTACATAATATACAAGGACACTGCCATTAAGGCACATGCCCCCTTTGTCAATAGTACTTAATTCATCCTACAACTTTCAAAACCTTTTCTATATTTCTCCTAGCCTTCTCTATAAATCATTTTCCTACAACACACAAATCCTTTTAGGGATAAAATAAAACAAAGTTAGTTCAACCTATAACATGCAAGGAATCAAAAGAATAGGTTAGACTAACTTTGTCCCAAGGATTTGATGGCTATGCTATATACAATTTTCAAAAGATGATTAAAAGAATATTGACGGTAGATCCTTAAGGATCAAACCATCCTACAGCCATCATTAACAATGCATTTAGGGTTTGTAGAGGAATAATTTATACTTCATGAAGTACCTCCTAGCCGGCTAGGTTCAAGATTACTATATAGTGAATCTTTATTTTGTACATTCTTAAAGGAGTGTCTACTATGGTGGAGAATGTATCAGGAGTAACCTTTATCGGGTCGTTATTCATCTTACTTGTTAGGAGTAGGATTTGCAACTATGTCTTAAGCATTTGAAAAATAATCTATAGAAAAATGAGTCTAGGACTCAATAGATAAAACACATCAAACTTATGAATTTATCTACAATAGCGTGCATATATATATTTACCATATCTAGTTAACCATTTTTCAGGCAATTTTCATAAGCAACTATAGAATTTTCAGAGACTTACCTCTATGGAAGTTCACATCATTCTTTTCTTATCACATTATGCCAATTCAAGCCTTTTATAGCCAAATGCTACCATTTCTGGCTCATTATGCATTTCAAATTTTATGATATCATGTTCAACACTTCATATAATAACAAGGTAAGTCAAGCAAATCATAACACTAAATATAACCCTCCTTATTGCTCCAGTCTAACCTTATCTTGCATAAACCTAGCTTTATCTGTTGGTCCTAAAAAATTTAGAAAAAAAAGAATGATGATGTTGCCCTTATTCCTCATAAAGGAATTTTATACTCTTTTGTTTTGTATTAAACTCTAATTGAATTTAGTATACAAATGATTAACAATTATATGCGGTATGCAAGTAATTTGCAACTAGATATAATATGCATAGCAGAAGTGTTTTCAATTGAATGTTATATCAGAGTATTAGATTAACAATTACTTTGTTTGTTAATTAAAATATTAGAAAATAGATTATAGAAATTATGCAGAAATAGAATATATACAGAAGTGTATTAGATTGTAGTAAGACAAAAATTTAGTTGACAAAATTCAAAATTATGTAGAAATTGAAAATATAAAAGTAGTAATAAAAGAATTAAGACATGGAATTTTTAAAATTGTTCAACTTGAATTGAAACTACAATTCAAGTTTACATCCACTAGATCAATACTCAACCGCATGATCACTTTTATTAACTAACATAAGAATTTAACAAGACTCTTATAAACCAGTTTTACAACAAGAATTCTTTTGGGCTTTTGTAAGACTTATGACATAAAAATTTTATATCTTCACCTAACTATGATCAACTCATAGCTATGAAAATTTACAAGAATTCAATGTACCTCCTGCTAATTGTATTCAACCTCACAATTTTGGAAGGATGCAAAGGGAAGATTAACCTCTTCCTTTATATCCAGAGATGAATATCTCAATTATCTAGGTAGAGATCTTCTTTAGAATGCTCAAAGATTGATTGAATTAAAAAAAAATCAAGTGAGGTATTAATGTATCAGATATAAGCCCAGAGTTTCTTTTTGTTTCTTGTAAAGTCTGTGTGTAAAATGTTAATTTTGACATAAGGTTTGAGATATTTATAGATGAAATAACTAACATTTTAAACAATTAATCTTTAGTCCTTAAATCGATTTGTAGTAGTTATAACAAACTTGTAACTAACTAATCAATTTATGAATAGATTTAGCTTATGTAAAAATTCATCTCTGAATTGATTGATGAATCGAATCATAGTGTAATAAAAAATTGTTTCAATCGATTCAGAAAAATTTGAAACCTTTGGTAAGAAAAGTTTTTCTCATGAATTGATTCAAGTTCATTTCACAAGTTTTCTAGTGATGAATTGATTCGTGAATCAATTCACATAGTGAAAAAATAATTTTATTAAAATTTAACTTGTGAAGGAACATGTAAAAAGTTTGTTTGAAAACTTTTGATTTAAAACTTATTTTAATTGATTTGTTTTACCTCATTGTAAGTTGTTTTAGAAAATATAATTAAGCAATCTGAACAAGATCTCATTTACAAAAGATCCTATTAAATGAAATAAAAGTTTTTGAACTAATGTTGATCTTTTGAGCAACCTTTGATCAACTTTAAATCCTATAAAACAAATAAACACTCAAACTTGAAGATAGTTTGTGATATTAACTAAAATTATTTTTCAATCATCAAATCTAAAGAAAAAGTATAGCTAAGATTCCCTAGGCTAACAATCTCCCCCTTTTTGATGATGACAAACAACTTAGATAAGATTCAAAATTTCTCAAAAATCAATTTTAGATGACAAAATTTATAATCCTCATTATCACTCATCTTATCTTTATCAAAAATTTTATTTCATTTATGTTTAAAAATCTTATTTCTCTTCATGATTTTTGTTTTTGAAAATCTCATCTTTTTCCCCCTTTTGGCAAATCAAAAAGAAATTGGTGCTTAGTAAAAATAGAAGAAAAAAATAGATCTTAAAAAAAATTAAAATAATATATCAATTTCAATTGTAATGCTTTTATATTTACTCATTTTCTTGAAATAATGATAAACTTAGAATCCATACATTAGAGTGAAAAAAAAATCAGAATATCTAAATAATCATCAAAATGTCAAGTACAATAATCAAAATTTCAAACAATCCATAACAATTTAACAAAATACATCAGAAAATAAAATTTAGAACAAATATAAAGAAAATGGAAAAAGGGACTAAGGGATACATGACACAATCAACATACGACAACATACTAAGCAGGTGGAGGATCTTGTTAGAAGTTCATTGCTTGAAGTTTAGCTTCCTCATCCCTCTGTTGCATTTACTGTGATATCTCATACAATTGAGTCTCTATGGTATTAAGCTACTCATTAGTGTGTTCAGGTCTCTTTCTTTATATTTGTCATGTGGTCTTCTAAAGACTCAAATAGTGATTGATATGTGTCAAGGCAATCTAGTAAGTGATTATGCAATTTCTTCATTTCTTCAATTAATCTATTTTCAGACTCACTAGATAACCTAGGTCCCCCTGAGCTTGTTGCTTTTTTAATGGATTAGGGAACTTGTACCTTTTTCCTTTTCCATATTCCTTGGTCATCCCGTTCTAATTGCATCTTATGCAGATGTGATGTAGTTATCATTGTTCTTGCATTTATTTGATAAAATTGGTGTTCTTCAAAAATTGGCAATTTAAATTTTGTAAAAATAGGGGTAAAAATCATACCAAAAGGGAGAAATCCAATATCTGACCATTTAGAACATTTTGCCAAATATTTAAGTATAAAATATGGCATGTTAAAATCAAGTTGATTTTTGATGATCCATGTCAGGTCCCTAATTAAGTAATATAAGGATTTAAAGAGTGGTAGGCAATTTATAATGCGGAATTCAAATCAGATCTTGCCTTTATCTCGTTGGAGACTTAGTATACAATCTTTGTTTATTTGTCACTTGAGTTGTAATCAAATAATGAATTCTTGTGATTAAAAAGATTTAGTTTAACAGAATTTGTGACTTGATATAAATTGAAATAACCAGAGCTTAAAATAAAATTGAAGCACAGGGTTTTTAAAGTGGTTCAACTTTAATTGAAACTGCAATTCAAGTCTACTCCACTTGATCTTCCTCAATTGAAAGATCTTTTCAATTAATCACAAAAACATCAGGATTACCAGGCTCC
>JANHAO010015485.1:0-14803 GCA_026873985.1 Saraca asoca | reverse complement strand
GCACAACCTAAGTGATATTAGTTTTGTCCTAATACTTGGTTAAAATCCATCCACAACCAAAACACAACGGCACTACACATACACAACTGATATAATAGTAGTAGTACATTCATTTTGACTCCTACACCGATCCTAATTGACTTATAAATTCAAGAAGAAAGTGATACACAATACATAAAGTCAACATGCCAAAACCTGCACTAAAATCAAATTACAAGGAAGAACATAAAAAGGAAAACTGATCAATTAGCTGATGAACATATTTTAAAACTGATATCCAAAATTATGCAAGCATCAACGAAGTCAAGTTATATAAATCATAAAAATAAATATCCTACAAGACCTAAATGAAATATAAATGTGTGCCTTAGTTTCTTTATTTGGAGAAGAAATAGTACAATAACAAAAGAAGAAATCATCTTTCCACACACATGAAACAAAAGGTTATTTTTCCAAAGTAGTATAATAACAAAAGAAGAAATCATCGTGCATGTGAGTTCTTACAACAACTACAAGGCAGCAAAAACAAGACAAGACAGCAGATATTGTCGAAGGAAAACAAGAAACAGAGCTGAGAGCAAATAAAGGAACAAGAAGGACTTACGAGTGATGACAGCCAAGGCAGCGGTGGCTGAGTGTAGAGGCAGTGTGGACTTTGATTCCTCAAACGTCACAGATCCGAGTTGAAGCAGCGAGGGGCAGCGATCATGTGGGAGGGGCAGCGACCGGCAGTGAGCACGAGCGAGCAGCAGTGACCGGTAGAGCGAGCGGCATGTGAGATTAACTTTTTTGGTCTCCACCAGGAAAGGGAATTAAAAACCCTAAAAGGGATAAGGGTTTCAATGAAAGGAATAGGTTAAGGCTAAGTAATGGATTTGGTTTCCTTCAAAAATGAACCAAACAATAAGTAACGGAATCTGTTTTTTGATTCCGTTACCAACTCATTAAGGAGAGGAACCAAATAGGGCCTTAATGACATTTACATGTAATGCATATTTACAACAATTATAAAAAAATTGAAAGTATATTAATTATTGTATATGTAAATATTAAAAAATAATAATAATATGTATTTAGTATCTCATAAAATACTTAAAACTTTGTTTGATTATAAAAAATTATAATTTAAGAAAAGAAAGAAAATATTGTAACAATAAATAGTAAAATCTTAATCAAAAAATTAAAATTTAAACTAAAAAATTTATATTAGTCATAAAGAAAATGATCAGAATATGATTTTTAAATATTAATTAAGATGATAGGTAAGAAGAATAAAGATAAGTAAGCAGTAAAATTTCATTAAAAAATAAACACTAGAATAAAAAACCTATGATAAACATAATAATAGAAACTTAATTTTAGGATATTAATTAGAATTTAATTTTTAGACTCTAAATTTTCTTATTAATTTTCAAAAGGAAAAAAACAAATAAAGAGTAAAATCTAAATAAAAAATCAAAACTTAAATTATAAAATTTAAGATAAAGATAATAGTAGTAACTTGCTTATGATAGATCAACTAGAGTTTGATATATTAATTATCTATCTCTTAAAATTTAAAAAGTTAAAGAAAATAAATATAAATAAATAAATAAGTAAATATTCAATTTATAATTATGTAATAAGAATGACTTAATGTTATCAAAATTATACTAGCACGGTGTTATTAAAAAAAATCTTTCAAAAAGACTCTTTTGTTATTAAATCTTTACATTATTATTATAAAAGCTATAACACTTGCATAACCCAAATATATCATGTAGAAAGTGTCTTTTAATTATTAAGAAAGGACAAGTAAGAAAAATTTTTAATTTTCTTTTTTATTTCAATACAAATTGTGGATAAACCTTTTGTATTTATCTATTTTAATAATAAATTATTTATTTAAATTATCTACATATGATTTCTAATTTATTTTTTATTAATTTTACTATCATTAAATTATTAAATAATTAATTTAATTTTTTTATTTTATCAATTATCAAATAATATTTTGATTTTTAATTTTTAATATTTAAATTATTAATTTATTTGAAAAATATAATTTTGATATTTATTTTAATATTATTGAAATAATCTTCAACTTAGAATTTGGTGGTAATTAAATATTTAATATTAAAAATTAAAATTAAAAATATTTTAATATTTCAGTAAGATACATAATTCAAAATTTAAATAATTTAATAATATATCCTTTGATTTTTAAATTATAAACCACTTTGATAGATGTTATATACTCTCATTATTTATGGAAATTATTTATTTCAAAAAAATTATTTAACAATATTATCTACATCTAATTTTTAGTTTAAATTTATTAATAGATTTCAATTTGAATTATTTTTATATGTATTAAATAAGTTACATGTAAGTGAATAGTTATATTTATATAGAAATAAAATATTTATCAACACATGATTAATTATATCTAATTATAATTTGATAAATAATATCTATCTAAAAGTTCTCATTTTTTGAATTTTTATATTATATTTAAATATCAAATACTACATTTAATATTTCATAATTTTTCTTTTTTAAATTTTTATTACTTTTAAGCACTTATCATAATTTCAATTTAAAATATTTTAGAAGCTTCATAAAAAATATTTCTAAAATATATTTTTTTAAGACAATTTATCAGTTATGGCAATATATAAATTCTTATTAACTAAATTATTAAATCTTCTAATATAAAATAGTTAATTTAAATTTTTAAACAAAATTTTATAAATAAATTTACATGAGTATTAATATATTAAGGAAATATTTTTGAAAAGATAAAAATAATTCAGATAATAAGTTTAGCTAATTTGAAATAATAACATAACAACTTTATTAAATTAAAAGAAATGTAATATTTTTTTCACAATTAATACAAATATAATTATACCAATTATATAGTCATCTAATATATAAAAATAAGATGATGATTTACCTATATTTGACTATATTATAATTTATAATTTATATTTATATTATAAATTACTATCAAATAAAATTAATTAAAGTTATGTGATACACGGATAAAGATTAGTAGCATATAAAATAGAGAGACAGGACAAGTTCAACCAAAAAACAAAAGATCAAAGGTGGATTTGTGTTGAGGCATTTCATGTTTTATTCATGAAAAAAGTCTATCCAATCTTGCACACTTCTACTCCATTTGACACAAGTAGTCATTAGTTGTTTTATTAGTTGTTAACTAATAAGATAATCGATTGTATTAGAAGTATTTGAAACTAGCTTATAAATGGACATGTTAATATTAATAAATAGTGTATAAATAAATTCATATTTATTTTCAAGTCAAAGTATTTTTATGTAATTAAAATATTTAAAATAAAAAATATCTAAAATTTAATTAATTATATTTTATAACATCATATATTTATTTATTTATTTACTTACTTATATTTATTTATTTATGTTGAATTAATAGACACAGGCTAAATATATAATGACACGTGAGTTTTTTTTGTCCCATTTGACATTGTAAAAAAAGTATTAAAAATAATATGATATTAGAAAAAAATATTGAAAATAAGGGTTTTAAATGAATTAACACATAAGTTGTTAATTAATAAAAAAAGAGGAATAAATTAAAAAAAATTAAAAACTTTATTCTAATAAGTTATATGATACTTGGAGTAATTTTTTCTTAAAATGGAAGTTTTGTTTTTCCCAAACAACTCAAACACTAGCTTATAACTCAAGAAGATAAAAGTTAACTTTTGTGTGGGTTAAACACACATTTAAAGTCCATTTAGTGCAAATAATTGACAAACTAATTAATAACTGATAAGCTAGTATTTGAGTTTGTTTGGTTCAAGCAACTAATAAGTTGGTAAGTTAGCTATTAGATGTTTTATTAGTTACTAGTTGTTAGTTGAAAATTGATAAGCTAACTGATAAATGTAAACTAACATAAAAGAATATGTTAATATCATTAAATAATATATAGAATAATTTTTATTTATTTTGAGATCAAAGTATATTGATATAATCAAAATATTCAAAATAAAAATAAATTTGCTTAAAATTTAATTAATTAGATTTTATTGCAACATATATTTATTTATTTACTTACTTACTTATTTCTATTTATTTGTGTTGAATTAATGGACATAAACCAAATATGCAATGATATGTGGGGTTTTTGATCTTCTTTGGCTTTGTGAAAAAAAAAAAGTATTCAAAATAGTATGATATTAGAAAAAAAAAGCATTGAAAATGAGTGTTTTTAATTAACTATGACATGAACTACTAATTAATCAAAAGAAGAGGGATAAATTAGAAAAAAAATTTAAAAATTTTATTCTAATAAGTTATACGTTATTGGAAGTAGTTTATCAAAAGATAATTTTTTTCTCAAAAATTAGTACACCAAATATTTCTAAAATATGAAAAAGAGTTATTTAACTAAATTAAGAAACTAAAAGCTATTTTTTTTGCGTGCCAAACACACACATAAACTAACAACTAGTAGCTAGCTTATTAGCTACCATTTATATATTATTCCAAATTTACCCCTTTTGTTTTGATTAATTGACAATTTATATCCTATATTTTCATAATACAATATGTATCAATATTTTTCTAATACTACGAAGTAAAAAGGGATAAAAAGAAGGCACTTACATCCTATGCCCATTAATTCAATATAAGTGAATAAAAAATAAAGAAGTAAGTTAATAAATATAATAAATATGTAATACTATAAAATATAATTGGTTAAATTTTAGGTAATTATATTCACATTTTAAATATGTTGATTATATTAATATAATTTAATCTCAAAATAAATTGAATAAATCTCCTGCGTATATCTATTTATATTAACATTTGCTTTTATATCATTTTATATTTATTAGCTAGTGTTGACAGCGAAAATTGGTCAACAGGAAAAGTTCAATGAACATCCAAACTGCGAGTTGTTAATGTGTGTGTATGAGAAAGGAAGAGTTAGGGGAAGAAGAAGAACAGTGAACACTAGAAACTTTTTATTGTGGTTTGACAAGTCAGTGTGACCTTTACGTCCATGGTGGTTTTATATTAGTTTTGTATGGTGATTTTTCTGTTTAGTTTAACAAAGTTACAGTATACAAGTTCTCTCACTATTTTAATAAAGTTTCTGCATATATGTTCACTCTCTTTTACAATAATCTAGTCCCCTATTTATAAAAGTCAGGAGGGTTACAAGTGTAATTTGATAAATAGTAAAGCTATCATTTCTGTTGCTGTGGACAATTAATGCTTGATGGGCAATAAATGCTTGGCATTTCACTGTCAGATTTTAGAGGTTGATGTGTCAGTTTTAGGAGTTGACTTATCAATTGAGAGAATATGTCTTTAGGTGCTGACTAGACCTTGGTATTCTGTACCTAATGCTTGAAATAGCTCGCTTGATAGTGTGAGCTTGTACTAGGTGACTTGTTGACTACAAGGGTTGGGATCGCACTCGAGCTCGATCGAGATGAGTCCACTGGTAAGTGGCTGGGGCAATATACTTCGCTTGGCAAGCTGGAGTTCGTTTTCAATGAGTTGGGATCTCTGTCTCGGTCTCATCCTGCGTTCTGGGCTTATAGCTGGCGAGTTGATGTCTTCTATCAAATGACCTTAGTTTTTAGGTGATCTGGGCCTTTTTTGGTTGGACTTATCTCTTATTGGGCTTTAGCCAGCCCATTTTGCATTGTTTGAAAAATACTTATAACATTAGCCCCCCAACTCTCAGTCTACTTTGTAGGTTGGGAGTTACAGTTTGATGGCAAAGTCTTTATTTGTGGATTGTCATGCAATCAAAGTATTTGTATTTAGCTTGTCGTTTTATCTGCTCCAGGCCATACTTCTTACTGTATGTGTTTCATAGCTATGGTTGTGTCAGCCTCATTTCCTTCCAAACCATTTAATTAAGTATAGTTAGATTTCTTTTGGACTCTTCGGTGAGGCCAGGTTGGTCTATATAAGGCGTGAGAAGTCCTCTTTCCTACTTCACAGAATAACTAGATGAGTACATTGATTAAGCCCTTATATCTCTGAAGTTCTGGCCTTCGGTGAAATGCTCTAAGGTGTGTATGGTCTGCTGCATGAGATTATAAGGCATGAATGGCTTGCTGCATATGGTTCCCATGGTGAACTCCTCCTTGAGAACTCTGGGAATTCTTTCATAACCTCTTCATGGTGCTAACAAGTTTAGCTATTCCTTTTTTGCTCTTTTATCCTTTGGTGCGCTAACTGCTCGATTTTTGTAGACGCCCAGGAGTTGCAAGGCTAAAAGAGGAGCTTTCAATTTGGGAGGAGGAGAGGAAAAAGAAGTTAGAATGGTCACGTATGCTTGCGGACCCAGTGACTTGTTGGAATTTAGCCTTTCCAACTGTTTTCTTTTGCCTCCTTGCATGGTGACATTGGACATCTCCAGGCCTCTAAGTAGCTTGATAAAGCTGAAGGATGTTTTCTTTGCTCAGGAGGACTAGGGGAAATTTGAGTAATTGCCTTGCTTGCCTCAAATGCCGCTTTTCTAAGTGCCTTGGGGATGCTCAAGTTGGACAAGCCACCGGCTCGGGTGAAAGTTCAGGAACAATTGGAGTAGTTTAGCTTGTTCACTACTCACAGGATCTGGTTCTTAAAAGCTAGTTCCTCTTGCATATTATAGTTATAGGCTCGCTGGTATTCAACTCATTCTCAGTCAACTGTAGGCTTGCTTCGACCTATACCCTTGAACCTTCACGTAAATTTACCTCGTTGAAAGAGGTTTTGTATTGAAACTTTGCATTTTATTTCTTATTTTTCCCAAGCAAGTCATATTAGCGATTTAGTAGGCCACAACTAGCAACATGAATAAGTTCCTGCAAACCATGACTTGATAATTGTTAGATAAAATAAGTGCTTGTTGGGTCAATCCACCTCTAATAATATTAATTAAATTAATATGAATGGACTCCGGTCAATAAATCATGACTTAAAGGATATGTGCCATGTTAGATGACCAATTGATTGCATTAGCCCATCACGAATAACAACAAACTTGAGCATTGGAGTGCCTTTGCGGGTAATGAACTTGAGCATTAGAGTGCTTGGGCTAGTAGCAAGTTTAAGCACTGGAGTGCTTGAGCAAGTCACATGGATATGCCTTAGCCCATGTAAGAGTTTTGTGCCTAGGAAGGTCGCACGTATGTGCTCTAGCCCACGCAAGAGTTTGGTGCTTGCTTTAGCTAACACTTCTTGGACGTGGTCCACATAAAGTTTGGTGCCCACCTTAGTTAACACTTTTTGGACGTAGAGTTTTGGTAGGTCACATGGATGCACCTTAGTCTATGTAAGAGTTTGGTGCTCACCTTAGCTTGCACTTCTTGGATGTAATCCATGTAAGAGTTTGGTACCCACCTCAGCAGACACTTCTTAGATGCAGAGTTTTGGTAGGTCGCACAGATGTGCCTTAGTCTATGTAAGAGTTTGGTGCTAGCCTTAGCTCGTATTTCTTATATGTGGTCTATGTAAGGGTTTGGTGCCTGCCTCAACTGACACTTCCTGGATACGGAGTTTTAGTAGGTCACATGGATGTGCCTTAGTTCATGTAAGAGTTTGGTGCTTGCCTTAGCTTATACTTCTTGGACACGGTCTGCACAAGAGTTTGGTGCTCACCTCAACTCGTACTTCTTGGACGTAGAGTTAGTCGGGGGCTATAACCTATTGCTCACAATTTATGATCTCATAGTTCATCTGGTATACTTTTGCTCACTTTGTCTATGACTTTTTGATTTTTGCCATTGCCCCATGTAATCATTTTCGCCTTGATAAGTGTCTTTGCCAAGTTGGCGACAACTCATAATTGGCGTTCGACGGACTGTCAGATTATAGGTATTTAATGAATTCCCAAATCCAATAGTGAGTCTTCATGTGATATAACTTGAGGAGAATTCTTTTCCCCTCTTATTTATCGTTTGAAGCTTAAAGTTCTTCAGACTCTTCTTCTTCATCTTTTCTGTTTAGCCAGCATTCGATCATCTTTATCCATTGCAATTGATGTTGTTCCGGCTAACCAGGTTCATGATTCAAGTTCTATTTTTTGAAAACTAGTTTTGCACTCTTTTCAGGCCTTTTTCCTCGGTTGAAATGGTAAGCTCTATTTCTTTAACCTATTGTCTCTATATGTTGTTTTGTGGTTTGTATGAGACTTGTTTATATATGGTTGGTAGGTCTGAAATGTTTTTTGAAGCCAATTGCTTGTGCATTTTCTTGTGTTTGGTTTGTCTCTCTTATTTGATTTATCAATAGCCTTTAGGGTTTTCAATTATTGTTTCAAATTTCTTATCAGTTTTCTAGGTTTTAGCATCCTAACAGTTGAGTCTCCTTTGACTTCTAGACTCCGGGCCTTAGATATGATGACCTGAGGCGTATGTGTGGCTTGTCATATAGGAAATTGCTAGTTTTAGTTTTCTCGGTATGGTCTACCTTTAGCAACCTGACTGTCTCTTTTTTTTTATATAGATGGCAGCTTACAAATGTAGAGGTCACTAAATAGGAAGTGATGAGGAACCCGACTCCTTAACACAAATTGAGGAGCTGGTGCGACATGATAACAAAATGACCTTAAGAAGTGGTGAGGTCGTTAGAGAGTTCAGTGCTTGTCTAGACCCCAATGGGGGCCTGGAGGCCGCTACCAATCAGTGATCTTCGAATCGTTCGATGTTTAATTTGCTTGCTTTTACAAGCTCCTATCCACGGTCTGGTTATTTCGGCTCCCTAGGTTATGTCACATCATAAAGCCCTTCCTAGACGATTACGATGCTTATCCACCCCGGGGGTTCATTGCCATTAGCCACCAGTATCTCACTGCTGGGTTTAGGTTTCTAGTGCACCCATACATTGTTAACTTTCTAAATAAAATCAAGCTTTGCCCATTCTAGCTTTCCCTAAACTCCTTTGCCTAGCTTACCTCTTTGGCCTTGATATACCTGAGGAATAATCTCTCATCGGCGTTGAGCGAGGTCCTTTGCTACCTGTACAACATCAGAAGCATGGGTTCGTTGGATGGAATTTACTATCTCTCTACTCAGCCTTCCAAGCATAAGAAAATCTTGTCCCAGGGAGACACCAAAGGCAAGTCCAACGTGGGACATTACAAAACCCATTGGTTTTATGTATCCTATTCGTCCTTGTGCAACCTTCAAAATTTCGATTTCATCTCTACTCCTGGTAAGCGAGTTGAAGACATGCGGGTTTGATGACTTAGTTTACATTTGATTCTCTGACTCTAATTTTGTCTCATTTTGTAGATGGGATAGGCAAAAAGCTAACCCTTAAGGCTGCGGAGCTTTGGATTTTAGATCAGTTTGTTATTTCAGACAATCTTCAAAACAACTTTTATTTTGATGAGAGTCTTCTGTGTTCCTACAAACTCGTTCTAGCTATAGAAACTGAGCTTACCAGGGAGATAGGAGTTCATTGGGTTAAGGAGGTCAGTTCAGTAAATTTTACGGATTAATGAAAACATAATGAAGCTCATCCTCAGGAGGCTGCCATCTAATCTCGATGAGGAGACCTCATCGACTCCTGACATTAATGTCCTCCCTATTATTGAGAGCCAACCTTTAGCCCTGGCGAAATACCCTTACAAGAGCCAATTTCTCCCTTGTATCCTAAGGTGGTTGCTGCAGCTGGGATCACTTCCTCCTCTAAGCCCCTACCATAAAACAAAATAGGGATAAGAGGAAGAAAGCTGTTGTAGCCCAGAAGCGAGCTACGCCAGAGGTCGAGGGTGAGAAGCAGCCTACTGAGCTCGACTCAAAGACGGAGGAATACTTGGGTTATCTCCCGAATGATGCCAACGTGATCCTGGGGCCCTACAAGAAAGCCAATGTGTTGGAGTCTGAGACCACTCACTCGAGGGACTAGCAACCTATTTATCTCGTCATAGCTTACTGGTAAGTTGGGTCTTTTTACCTTGGTTCTTCTGCCTTTTTGTTATCTAACTTAACTATTTTGTTCTTCAGAACTCGCTGACACTGATAAAGCTACACAAAGTGCTTCGAGCTCAAGCTAAAGAGAAGGCAAGTTTAGTGGACGCTCTAGCCACTGTCACTATCAAGGTATTGGAACTGAGGGAGAAGACCAAGGACGTCGAGGTTGCCTTGTCTCATAAGGTGGCAAATCATGAAACCATTGCATTGAACCTTGGTAGAATAGTTAACGACCTGACAATGGTGAGGATCGACCTGGACTTGGCTCTTTGATGGGCTAAACTGGCTATGAAGCAAGTTAAAATAGTAGATCAATGAGCAGGCGTAGCGAAGTAGTAGGCGAGAGTAGTTAAGGGGCGAGCCAAAGGTGCTGTGAAAGAGCTCGGGTGGTTAAGGAGGAGGCTGCTAAGGTGAAAATAGAGACGACCTCGCTAGTTACAACAACAACAGAGAAGGCAGAGTCTAAAACCAGTTCCTTTTTCCTCTTTACCTTGTAGGAGTGCCATCCGAGAATAAACTTCTTCTTTTTCAGACAGAAGGCCCTTAAGGCTATTCAGTGTTTCAAGAAGAGGGCTGCTAAAGCCAAATCTTCAAAAAAGGATGCAAAGTCTTTAACTGAAGCTCCTCCCACTGAGGGTGCCACCAAAAAAGAGGACGGTTCACAAATCGTGGGGTTGATTATTGACCAAGTGGTGGATAATCTTGTTGCTCCTCCTGCTGACTCTTTGCTCCAAGAAGGCCCTGCTCCTAGAGATCTCATTCCTTAGGCTATGACCTTGTGCAATTTTGTACTTGCTTTCTTGAATCTTGTATTACATCTCAGACTTTGTATAAGTTTATTTCATTGAAGAGAACTCCGAATGAGCTTCTATAGTATTCTTACTTTATCTTCTCTCAATCTCTATGTACTTGCATGCCTCATGCGCATAATTTGGTGAATTTATGCAAAAACAAAAATCCAATGGGTTCCTTCGTCTGTTGGATAACTTACTTCCCATGCAAGACTTTATTGAAATTTTATTTAGAAACAATCAAATATAGGCCTAAAAATTCAAAGAATTTAAATACTTTCACTTATTTCTAAATAATTTTTTATTATTAGTAATAAGGATAGAGTTGCTCGGCATTCTAAGCTCGAGGAAATTCTACCCTATTCATATGTGCCAGGTGATAAGCTCTATTGCTAATGACTTTTTTGATAAGATACAAACTTTCTCAATTCGATCCTAGGGTCCCCTCGCTGGCTCTACGAGCTCCAAGGAGAGTTAGGTGTAGAACGAGATTACCAAGTTTGTAGTTTTAAGCTAAAACTTTTCGATTATAGTATCTCACAACCCATTGCTAGTAGGTCACGATCTTAAGGCTAGCTCTTTCCCATGTCCTTTCTATCAGATCGAGATTCACAACGAGCAGTTGGTTGTTGTCATTCAGATCAAAAAGTCATTTTTCGTTGTCATTCCACTTCAAGTTCTGCCCAGATCATTGCCTCATATCTATATACTATCGAGAAGGGAGTTTCTCTTATGACGCTATAGATTGTGGTTCTATAACCCAAAGCACCTTTGGTAACTCTTCTACCCATGCTCCTTTCTTGGCTTCTAACCTTTTCTTCAACATCTATTTGATGATCTTGTTAACAACTTTAACCTATCCGTTAGCCTATGGATGGTTTATAGCTGAGAAGCTTTTTGTGATCTTGAGGTCGTTGTAGAACTTGATGAACTGCTCACTATTAAATTGGGTCCTATTATCGGTTACATTCTGTTAGGGGACTCCAAATCCATAAATGATATTATTCCATATGAACTTTTCAGTCTTTGTAGAAGAGATCTCTGTGAGCTCCTTTGCCTCTGCCCACTTAGTAAAATAATCCATAACTACCACTACATGTTTACAATTTCCACGAGTTATAGGGAGTGATTCAATTAGGTCTATACCTCAAATCGCGAAGGGCCATGGACTGACCATTTGTTATAGCTAAGCTAGCGGGGCTCATGGGATCTTTACAAATCTTTGGCACTTGTCACACTTCTTAACAAGGACAACAACATCTTACTTCATTCTGGGCTAATAGAATCCCTTCTGAAGAGCCTTTTGAGCAAGAGATAGCCCCCTGACATGATTTCCATAATAGTCGGTATGAATTTCACTCAGGACGGTGTCACAGTCTTGGCTATCGATGCATATTAAGAATGGGGTTGAGAACCCTCTTTTGTACAACACATCATCATAGATGCAATATCTGGCCACTCAAGCTCGCAATCACCATGCCTTGAGCTTATTCTTTGGCAATTTGTCATTCTGCAAGTAGTCGATAATCAGGCCCATCCATGAGTCTTGGGTCCTAGCAATTGCCATCATAACATCCCTTCCTTCTATACTCAAGAATGAGAGGAATTCTACTAGGGTGCCCTCAGGAAGTCAGCGTCTTTGATTGTAGCAAGGTGAGCCAAAGCATCAAGATGCATGTCTTAGGCTTGCGATTTTAGTTGACTTCATATTGGTGAAAGGAGCTTAACAATTCTTGGACTTTTGGAGGCAGATGGTCATTTTTTACCCTTGAGTTTAGTATTCTCCCCACACATGGCAAACAACGAGCTGAGAGTCACTGAAGATCTTTAACCTTTCAGTTTGCACCTCTTTTGCTAATCATCGTTAAGCCAATAATGCTTCATATTTAGCCTTGTTATTCATGGCTTAGAAGCTGAACCTTAATGTGCAGAGGATCTTGTGCCCTTCAGGACTATCAAGAAGTACTTTTGACCCGGCCTTTTGTTTGCTTGATGACCTATCGACATATAATTCCCACCATGGGGCTTTTAAGGTCTGTACTTCCTCTTGCATGGGCTTGGTAAACTCTGCAATGAAGCTTGCTAGAGCTTGCCCCTTGATGCTAGTCTAGGCTTATATTTGATATCAAATTGGGCTAGCTTGATTGCCTATTTGAGTAATTAACCAGAAGCATCCGTCTTTTACATCCGTCTTTTGTAAAACTTGTCTGAGAGGGAACTGCGTAAGCATTTCAATGCTATGTGCCTGAAACTAGGGTCGTAGCTTTCTTGATTCAACTATTAGGTAGTAGGCAAGCTTCTCCGTAGGTGAATATATTGTCTCAGCATCCAGCAGTCTCTTGCTTATGTAAGAGATAGGGAATTGAGCTCCACCTTCCTCTCACATCAAAGTCGCACTGAAGGCGTATTGGGACACTCCCAAGTAAATAATTAGCTTTTCGCCCTCTTTTAGTTTGGACAAAAATGGAGCTCTTCCGAGATATTCTTTGAGTCGTTGGAAGGGAACCTCGCATTATTGTGTCAATTTAAACTCCTTCACCTTTCTTAGGATATCAAAGAAGGGAACACACTTATTTGTTGCTTTAGAGATGAATCTGCTGAGCACTGTGACTTGACCATTTAAGCTTTGCACGTCCTTGGCTCCAGTGGGGGATCTCATGTTAAGGAGGGTTTTAATCTTCTGAGGTTTGCTTTGATCCCCTTGCTGTTTACCATGAAGCCAATGAATTTTCCTAATGTGACTTCAAATGAACATTTATGTGGGTTCAATTTCATTCGATACTTCCTCAGTATTTGAAACATTTCCCCTAGGTCATAGACATAGTTAGTGACCTACTCGAATTTCACTAACATGTTGTCTATGTACACCTCCATCATTTTTCCAATTTGATCTTTGAACATTAGATTTACTAACCACTGATAAGTTGCTCTTACATTCTTTAGCCCAAAGGGCATCACTTTATAGTAGTACAATCCGCAGTTAGTGATGAACAAGGTATGTTCTTTATCTTGTGCGGCTATGGGGATTTGGTTATATCCCGAGTAAGCATTTATAAAGTTGAGGAGTTGATGCCCATTCGTCGCATCCACGAATTGGTCAATTCTTGGTAAGGGGAAGCTATCTTTTAGGCATGCTTTATTGAGGTCTCTGAAGTTAATACAGGTTCTCCACTTCCCGTTCTTTTTCTTGACTAACACAGGATTGGCTACCTAGGTCGGGTAATGGGCTTCTCGTATAAACTTGTTAGCTAAAACCTTATCCACCTCCTCCTTAAAAGTTGCGTAGCATTCGGCAGTCATGGGCCTTTGCTTTTGGTAAACTGGCTTATGGCAAGGGTCAATGTGTAACCTGTGCAACATGACTTTTGGGTTGATTCCAGTCATGTCTTCATGGTTCCAGGCTATGTAGTACGAACACTGACACGTGAACACGGACACGAGAACATGACATTTTCAAAAAATATAGAACGTCGACACAGGGGCGTATGTGTAAATAATAAACATATAGGGGTATATTTGTAAATATATATTATAATTATTATTTTTCTATATGAAAATAAGTACTCAAAATAAACATTTAAGATAATTTAAAAGCTTTATAATATAAAATAATTTAAGTGTAAACATTAATCAAATAAATATTCGAAGTTTCAAACTAAATTTAAAAATAATTCAAGTTTCATAACGTAAAATATTAAATAACATACACTAAAGGAAAACATAACACATTATATTCATAATATTTCTTATAATCCTTCGTCATTCTCATTCTCCATGTTCCCATTAACTTTATCTAAAAAGAAGGACTCTAATTCAGGTTCATCTAATGAAAGGTTGGCAAATTCAAGAACCCCTATATCTTCCATGCTCCCAAAATCATCTCCTCCAACATCCCACATTTTACTCTTCTCATCTAAGTAGTTAGTAGAAGCCCTTGACAAAAGACGAAGGTTGTTGTGAACAAATATCAAATCCTCTGCACATTTTGGCATTAGTTTATTCCTTCTAAATGAGTGGATGAAGGCATAAGAACTCTAATTTCTTTCACAAGAA
>JANHAO010015484.1:0-14806 GCA_026873985.1 Saraca asoca | reverse complement strand
CAAATAATCTGATTCCGTTTCATGACTGAACCAAACATTTCAAGTAAATAACAGTTTCTATTCCCTTTCCTCTCCTTATTTGATTTCATTCCCTTTCCCTTTCCACAGATTGAACCAAACGGGGCCTAATATTTTACAAATCAAAAAGGTTGTGGACTCTCTTTTTTTTTTTATGGTGGATTTTGGTTCTGGACCAAACTCCAGTCAACGAAAGATTCTTTCAGGACTCAAGTTATAATTTGGTTCCAAATGTAACAAATAAGCGGAGAAGGCAAGAAGAAAAGAAAGAGCAGTAAGGAACACAAAGCTTGTAACGTGATTCGGTCAAATTCGGACAGTACTAAATCCTATGTCCACGGTAATGTATTGATCTCAAAGTATCTTTACAGAGTTTCAGTATGGTGGTTTTCCTCCTATCCCTAATGTTCATCTCCCTCCTTTTATTTATAGAGGAGAGGAGGTTACAATTGTAATTTTACATATTATAAATCTATTATATTAAACATTTAATGTACAAGACAAAATGGACTGACTAAAATCCTACAAATCGGCTTCTACAGATTGCTTTTTGCAAGTGGGTTTGGTGTATCTGTTGGGCATGACATATGCTTGTCCCTTACTTAACAAGCTCTTGGGTTAATGGCCGCACCTTGCGAGCCAGATCCTTAGGCCCGAGGGAGTTGCTGTTTCTGAGGTAGCGAGATCGAAGTAGTTCTCGTTGGAGCAAATTCGTACAAAATAGGTCGTTAGTGGTGCGAGTTAGAACTTAGCATTCTGAGCGCCTTGACCAGCTGGGGTATTACAGTACTTAGGTCATTTGTTAACCCATTAAGGGGGGTTATGGATTTCATCCATAACATTCTTCTTTTTGGGTATGGGTTTCAAAAAAAATAATGAGACGTGAGATTTTATGCAGGATTAACATTATTCATATTTTCATATTTTAATAGTAGAGGAAGTACATATTACTAAATCAAAAATACAAGACATAGGTATATTAGGATATGTTAGAAATTTAAGACAATATATATTAAAACTGATAAAAGAAATACCCTACTCTCCCTAATTAAAATGATTTTATTCTTCATGCTGCAAGCCTATTTTACCATGATGGGAGATTGCTACCTTCACGTTTCTTTTTAAATAATTATTGAGCAAATCAAATATTTATTATATATTGATAGATGGTTTTACAGATTAGTAAGAAAATCAAATTTTCAATTTTTTAATTTAAAAATTTTAGTCTATAATTTTTTGCAATGTACCTCATTTGTGCAAAAGGTCTATGTATTTTATTACACTGTTTTCTATTGAAGTCCTCTCTCTCTCTGTCTCTCTGTCTCTCTCTCTCTCTCTCTCTGTATATATATATATATATATATATATATAAAATCAATTTGAATCTCTACAAAATCAATGTTATATAATTTAGGTAGTATTTCTTGAAATTTGTGCAGAAATTATAATATATTAAATCATGTATAATTTAATTTTATAAATCCAAACTAAATTTTCAGAATGTACTATCAATCCCTCAATTTTGAGTTCAAAGTTTTGTATATAAAAAAATGCAATATCTTGGTCTCTTTTTTTATTTTTAATATATCTTTATAAATTGTTTTCTTCGAACAAGAATAAAAGTCATTATGAAAATATCCATCGTATAGTCTACCCAAGGATGTTTTATATATTTATTTCAAGAGTTTTTCAGCGAAGTTTTGATATACGATGATAAAAGACGTTTATACAAAATACAAAAATGTAGTTTCCAATTAGGTTTTCCAACTCAATAAAGTAAGAATTGTTATTTATAAATATCTCCTTTACATTATATATTATGTATTTTGAGATTACTTATGAATCAATACGTAGACCTTTTACGGTGCAATCGTTTCGTCGTTTAATATTTTGAGATATGGATCTATTGAAAACCGTACTTCGTTACTCATTTTATGTCAATTTATAATTCATTTTTTATCTTCAACTTCAAGCATGTTTTGTTGTAATAAACTCCTTAAATATGCAAATGTTAGATAAGTCAATAAGTGCTTATCAAAATCTCCAAATTAATAACAAAAATGAGTTAATTAAAATGAAAATAAAAAAAGGACTTGATTACAAAAATATAAATATGAAATTATAAATTGAAATAAATTATAATAATGACAAATTTAATCTAACCTATCTTTATTATCATTATTAACTAGAATAGTTAAGAATTACATTTATTAAATATGAACTCATATACTATAAACTCATCGTTTGAAATTATAAAAAAATGGTTAAAATATATCAAACACCCTATACTTTAAATCATATACATATAATGCATTAACTTTTATAAAAAAATATATATATCTAACCTCTTTGTACTTTAAATGATATGTTTTTTATCTATATTTATTTTTCATCCATAAACTTAAAAAAATTTGGTACATTTTAGCATCCAAATAATATTTCATAAAAAAATAAACAAACACATACATGACATTTTTTTACCCAAAGATAAGGATTTGGTTTATTTTATACAAATACATTATTTTATTATAAATATAAATATTTAGAACTAAATTACTTCTTTTTATATAAAATCAATACATTTATAATTAATAAAATTAAAATAATTTAAAATTAATCAAATTCTATATTTATAATAATAATGTTTTTATTATAAATATATAAATTTAAATAGATAATTAAAATAACAATGTATAATATTTACATATATCCTATTTTTTATGATATATATTATTTATAAAGTAAAATGTACTAAAATCTTAGGTTTATAGGTACAAATAGATTAATGTGAATAAAGTACACGTAATTTAAAGTAAAATGATATTAGATAAACCTTTTAAAGGTTAGGAGAATATATATACATAACCCAAAGTACACGGGGGAGTAGGATGTATTTTAGTAAAAAAAAAATTAGAATTATCAATTTATTTGAAATTAGATTCATAAACAATTATATAGTAATCATTTTTGAGAAATAAAAGAATTTTTTATTAGGACACTGATTAATTTGCATTTGCTTATACTAATCATGGGATTTTAGAAATTTAATATACCCTAATCAACAATGAAGATTGACAAGTGACATCTTTCCAACAAGCAATCAAAATTCTGGTTTATTTGTTTGAGTCCAGCGAGCTCCAAAACAACCCTTTATGCAGCTTTAATTAAGCACAGCTTAATTTTAGCTACTGATGATATGGGAAGCCACATCATATCTTATCATATAGAGAAAACTAATTAATTTCATCCTTCGCTTACACGCAAGACAGAAGATGCAAAGATGGGTTAGTGTGAGTGTGATTGCTTTTTTGCACTTTTTACCCAATTGCTTCTTTTTACATAATGAAAAGTAAAAGAGAGATCTTGTAGGCCAAGATGTTGTTTTTGCAAATTGAAAGCTTTGGCGGGTGTCAAAAACTGTATTACCCTTTTTTTAACAACAACTAATGTTAATTACTTACAAATATTTTTTTTCAATATTTTAAAATTGAAAAATTATTATATCACAATTTAATTAGCTTAAACAGATGAAATACTAATTAAAAAAATAAATCAATCATTTCAATCAAATCAAAATTATAATTAATTTATGATTGAATGGCTAGTGAGATGGGATTCTTAAGACATTAGTTTTTTAGATATATTTAATATTTAAACTAAATTGTATGTTTTATTAATTTACTCTTATGGAAGAATTAAAAAGAGGCCATTTGCATTTAGTTTAAACAATTTACGAGAAAATTTCTCAAATTCTAACATTAAGCGATTGTTTTGTCAGCTATAAAATTCGATCAAAACTATAATTTTGAGATGATTATAAGTAAATGAGGTAACACTTTTAGTTATAATTCTATAAATTAAAGTTGTAGTATAAAAAATTTCCAAACTTGTTATAAAAAAATTACAAACCAATAATATAAATTCTTTTGATAAAATTTACAAATCACGTGTAAATACTCTTTTTTTTTTTTTACGTGGGCATAGAATCACACCCCCAAACAAATAAATTTACAATTTTTTTGTTTGATTTAACCTTTGCCCAGAAAAAAACATAGCCAAGATTTGGGGCTTTGAACATGCAATCTTGGCCGACTGCCCAAGCATGCCTCAAAGTGTGCTTAGGATTGTTCTACTCCACTGCAAAGGGTCAGTCATTGCTTCTTCCAAAAGATACGGATGAAAAAAGGTCATGTGTTACTCAAATTTTGGGACACCAACACCAATTGCACCAAGTGGTTGATTAGTCATTTTAATTTCTTGTAAAAAAACAAAAAATTTGATCAGCATGCATGTGGAATCATTCTGTTGATAAGATTATCATTTTTTATTATTTATATTTTAAATTTGAATGTTATTGTTATTGATTCTAAAAAGTTAGATAATTTATATTACCCTATCTTTAAATTTTTTTATATATAAAAAAATGATTTAATTTTGTGGAGTTGACACTTTCAGTATTTTGTCAAGTTATTGATATCTTTGATATTTAACAAATATATGCGTAATGAGGTAATTAATGTTGCACTTGAAGGGAATAATGATAATCGCAATTGTTTTATTTAAAGAAAAAATAAGTCTTAAATAGAAAGAAAAGAAAATAAATAGACTAATACAATTTTGAGGAATTAATCATAAAGAGGAATGTTCTATATATATGATAAAGAAAAGTCTAGGTTAAATTAAATTTTTACTTCCTACAATTTGTTTGAAAGTGTAATTTCATTCTTATACTTTTTTTTTTAAGTAGGATTTTAGAATCCATATTCATTTGTAACTAGCTCTATACTTCTTAATTTAAGAATTTTTGTCTATAATTATCCTATACAGCTAATATTTGTGGAATTATACTATTACATGATGACATAATAATAAAAAATCATTTATTAAAATGTCAAATTATTCTAATTTAAAGAAAATATTTAGATAGATATAATAGAATTGAAACACTAGAATATATATTACTAAATTGTATTCATAATTCTTTTAGTAATTTATATGCCTAGGGTTTACTTTCTTCGTTTTTGTGTCATGATATATATATTTATCATATTAAATAATTATAAATAAAAATATTTAAATTAATTATGATAGGAATTTAATTACAGATAAAAATAAATTCTAAAAATTTAATTAGAAGAAAAAGGATATAAAGATGAAATTACAAATTAAAATAAATACAGGGATTAAAAACTCAATTTAGCTCCCATCTATATTTTGATAAAATGATCTTAGATCCCGCCATCCAGTTGAAGAGACTTTATCAACGGGGTTAACTAATTTTAAGTTAATTATTATGACACTGAAAAATTGATCAAATATAATTTGGACAAATTATGGACACTTATTTCCTTTTAAATTTAATTTAATTATACTTTAACTTTTTATTTTTATAAATATATAGTGATATTTTTATTTTTGTATTTAAACAACACTCAACTTTTTTGTGTACAAAAATAAATAAGATAATTATATATTTTTTTAAAAAAATAGAAGCGTATAATTGTATGAATGCAATTAGACTAAACCTCAAGTGTAATTTCACAGTACTAAGAGTTAAAATCATACAATACTTAAGTAAATGATAACGTCTTATTAAATATTAAAAAATAATCCCCATCATTCCTTTAAGAGACAATTTATTTAATCAGAAAAATAATTATATTTTTAGCTTTTATTTTTAATTTTAAAATAAACATAAACTAAATATCTCATTCTGGAAGAATTTAAAAAATCCCTATGTTATAAAGAAAAGCAGAAGAGTTTTGTCGATAAGAATGGTTACTCCTTAATTTTCACTAACATTAAAATAATGATAATTAATGATAGATTCAATCTTAATTGTAAAAACAATTACAATTAATTGTAGTACTGGATTTTTATTTTTTAATTGGGGCTTTAAGTTGGAAATAGCAATTGAGGAAGGAGAATTAAATTAGGACTTTAAATTGGAAAATACAATTTGGAGGAGAAGATTTATAATGGTAATACTATAGGTATAATTGCTTGTGAGTATATGATAAACTGAAAATCAATTGTTGTTACAGACATTCGGAGTAGAAAAGTTAATGTTAAGAACGACAACCGAGAATTACAAACTAACGTTGTCATTTTTTGGGGCCAATTAATAATTTATATTTTTAAAAAGTTAAATTATAAATTTTTTATAACTTATTTCAACAAGTATAATATACAAGTGTCACAATTTTGTGACAATACATAGTTATAGTATTATATGTTTCAAATTTACCTTAAATATAATGGAAATCTCTTTATTTTAAATGCAATTCTATGGTATCAGGAGTTAAAATTATATCATACAATACTTTAAGTACACGACAATATATTATTAAATATTAATTTTAAAAATAATCTCAATCATTCTACTATTTCAAGAGACAATTTATGAAATTAAATTAAATATTCAATTCTTGAATAAGTAAAGTTCCATCTATAATAAAGAAAAATATAGAGTGTTTGTCAATGAAAATGGTTATTCAGAAATTTTCACTGATATTAAAATGATAATAATTGATGATGGATTCAATTTTAACTGTGAAGACAATTAGAATTAATGTAATTCTATAATTCTAGAAATTAAAATTATAGTATAAAATGTTTTAAATACATTAATTACAACATCTTATTAATATTAATTTTAAAAATAATTTCAATCATTCAATTATTTTAAGAAATAATTTATAGAATCAGCAAAATAATTATATTTTTAATTTTAAAATAAATTGAAATTAAATATTCAATTCTTTTATAATTGAAAATTCTACTTATAAATAAAGAAGAGTAGAAAGTGTTGTCAATTAAGACTTATTACTCATGAATTTTCAACTTCATTAAAATGATAATAATTGTTGATAGATTCAATCTCAATTGTGAGGATAATTAGAATTAATTATAGTACTGGATTTTTTTTAAAAAAAAAATTGGGGTTTTATGTTGGGAATCACATTTGAGGAAGGAGATTTAAAATAGGATTTCAGATTGAAAAATACAATTTGAAAAAGAAGATTTAAAACTATAGTTATAATTGCACGTGACTTTACGAGAAATTGAGAATCAACTGTTATTACAAGCATTCGGAGAAGAAAAGTTAATATCAAGAAATATTATCGAGGATTGTAAACTAACATTAGTTAATTTATAATATTAATTTTTAAAAAATTAAATTATAAATTTTTTTATGTCTTATATTAACAAGTAAAATATGTAAGTGTCATAATTTTGTGATATTATAGAGTAATAGTATTATTTGCTTCAGAATTATCTTAAGTATAATAGAAATCTCCTTATTTTAATAATAATTAAGATAATCTCATTTGTTCTTGGAATCTATATTATAATAAAATGAATTTAATATTCATTCTATATAAAAAAATATTAATTTATAATTTTATATATTTTTAAAATAATTGAATCTAAATAAGTTAACATTATATCTTTATATATATATATATATATATGTTGTGATGGTATTAATTTTCTCATAAGAAATAAATCAAAATATTGTGATTATGTTAATCTTTGTTTACTACTTGTATTAATCTTTATAAATTTGAATTTAAAAATAAATTTTCATCAATTAATTGTATAAATCTTACCAATTAAAATAAAAATATATAATTATTTTCTATCATATTTATGTAAGAAATAATATATATTTCAATGTATAATTTTTATAACAATAATAATCTATTTATATGTATCATATAATAATTTTAGTTTATAATTACTAAATATTTTAAATTATAATTTAATTTTATGTATTTTGATTTTAAATATGAATGAATACATTTACATGATATGGTTAATGATTTAGGTACATTTTGATATTTTTAAATATTATTTTATAATATTTAGTATTTTAAAAAATATTTTTTCTCATTTTGATACATCCTAAAAAAGTAAATGACAATGTAAATATATAATATCATACAAAAAATAATAAAGTATTGAATGATCAATTACAGTGATAAAAAGGATACAAAGATAAAAGAAAAATTAAATATACATAACTATTATATCTGCCTATAAATAGATTTACAGAAATAAATTTTAAAAATCAATATAATCATATTTTAAAACAAAATCACATTTAAAATTTTATATACAAAGTAATATTGATCAATATTTCTTAAAAATGTAAAGTTTATCTTTTTAATTTTTAATAAAAGGTGATGTGATCCGGTTTGAGCGAAAAAAAAAAAAGTACCATATATTGCTGTGTAGCGTTGTTATGTTAAGTGGTTTTATATTGATATTAATTATTCTAAAAAAGACAATGAAATATAATTATATAAAAAGGTGAGGTTAAATGATATTTTTATTATTTTGATTAAATAAAAGTTACTATAAGTAATTTTTAATCTGATCATAATTTTTAATTAATTATTAAAATATTTAAAAAAACAATTAAATATCATTAAAAATTAAAATTAATTATTAGACATAATTAATTATTAAAGGCGCTAATTGTTTATAACAAATAAGCAGTAATTCACAAGTGTAACGATCAAAGAGTCCACAGAATCAAGTATCCGGTTCGGGAGGGCCAGGGGCCAGCCCCTTCCACTGGACACCATCTGTTTTTTTTTTTTATATATATATATATATATATAATTGTTTTTTTCTGAAAAAACTTTAACATGTACTTAAAGGGAAGTTGTTTTTTTTGTTTTTAAAAATAATTTTTTTATTTTTTTGTTCTATAAAAACAAAAAAATTTGTTTGATAACTTATTTTTAAAAACTGTTTTCTAAAAGTATAACTGAAAAAAATAATTTTCAGGAAACATCAAAATGATGTTTTTCCTTATTTTTGTATAAAACTATTTTTAGATGTTTTTTAAAAAAATAAGAAAAATACTTATTTTCATTAATGATAAAGTTATAAATAATATTAAATATATTTTTTTCATATTCAAAAATAAAGAAAATACTTATTTTCAAAATTTACATCAAAACAAGCTGTTATATGTGAAAATCGATTCGTCCCGGATGGACACACGAGAAGCTTACGAGCGACAGAAGGACCGGTTAGAAGAACTATCTGAATCGTTATGCCTTCAATCTGCATTGCGAAGTGTGACCCCTCGGCTCAAAGTAGCGCCCGACAGAGCGAGTTCGACATCTCCTTCTTAATGATGAGCACGACCCCGGATTGTGCGATCCGATCAGCAAAGTACGACTAGCGATATGGGGCTCGCCAAACAGAAGACCAAGTCATACTCTGCCCCAACAGACAAATGGAGCCTGCTTGTAGAAGACAATCTGTAGTAGTCGAAAAAGGAGATTTAGTTTGTATATTCTGTCTTATACATTAAATGTTGATGTAATAGATTTACTACACATGTAATTACTATTGTAACCTCCTCTCCTCTATAAATATGAGGAAGGAGCCTTCTGTAAAAGAGAGATCACCCGAACACAAGCAGAAACTTCGCCAAAATAGAGAAGAAAACTTGAGTGTTGTAACTATGTAAAAACACTACTTGAATAACACGCTATCGTGGACGTAGGGTCTGGTGATTTGGCCGAACCATGTTAAACCTTGTGTCTCCTTCTCTGGTATTCCATTCATCTTTGTTTATTTTGTTGTTTTGCCGTGCTTGAACCGGACAAAAGGTCAGAGATCCCGTAAGAATCCCCCGTTGGTCGGAGTTTGGATCAATATCAAAATCCGACGTCAACATTTTTGGCGTCGTCTGTGGGGATCTCACCTATTCTAGTTCGTTTCTTGCTGCAATGGCCAAGGGAAGAGCCAACAGAGCTTCAAATGCGCAACCCTATCCTCCTGATGGTCATGTTTCGACAACGGACTTGTTTACTGCTCTCATTGTCAAAGCAACTACTGATGTCCCTCTAGCCAGCTCAGTACAACCAGTCCCCACCTCAAACGGCACCGACAGACTGCAAACCTGGCTTCAGCGCCAAGAGAAACTTGAATACATGATGGAAGAGTTGGCCAAAATAGTCACAATGGTAGTGTAAGCACAAGTCTAGAATGTGCAAGGGCGGGCTAAGACTGCCGTACCTGAGGTTGAGTGTTCCGGTGAAGTTAACCAGGAGCAGACTTCGCATCGCCATCCACATGGCCGGAACATTGAACCAAGCTACCAAGTCTCTAGCCAAAGACTGGGGGGCTTAGATGTTTTGGTGGAAAACCTCCTTCAGAGAGTCAAGCATCTGGAAGAGCACCCTTAGGGTCAAAATGACCAAAGTTGCTTTGGGGAGAAAACCCCATTTTCTAGAGAATTCGTGGAGGAACCCCTCTCGTGCAAGCTTAAAGTCCCAGCCATTCTGCTATATGACGGAGACAATAACCCGCATAACCACCTGGGCCTGTTCAATATCTAGATGTACCTTCAAGCCTATAACCCCTTGATCAGGTGCCATATCTTCTCCACTACTTTGGGTGAAGTCCCTCAAATATGGTTCAGGAACCTCCCAGCTCGCAGCATCAGTAGTTAAGAAGAATGCCAAGGAAAGCTCATTGATCAGTATCGAGCGCTGAGGAGGCAGCTCGCGCCCCCATGCCATCTTGCCACGATCTTCCAAGGTAAATAGTAAATGTTGAAAGACTATATCGCCCGCTTCAGGTGCGAGGACAACAATATTGAAAAGCCCTCAGATGAGGCTATCCTGATTGCCGTCTCAGTGGGACTCCACTGAGATGGGAAGCTGTTCAAGAGTTTGTACAGATCCCCAGTTAGCAACCTGGGTGAGTTCTATGAGAGGGCCATGAAACAAATCAGATGGGAAGAGACTTTCAGTCCACAGAAAATCGAAACGAGTAGCTCAGCTCAGAACAAGAAAAGGAGTAACCATGGGAACGAGAATGACAGCCCCGAGTGCCAGCTCGCTAAGAAGAGCAAGGATGAACAATCCCCATTCTCAGGTCGTCACAGCACCTACAGCATCTTGCCAGACGCTCAGGACAAGATCTTTGCAATGGAAAGGGACAAAAAGTATTTCGTAAAGCCTCCACCCTTGAAGACTCCTAGCAAGTCCAGGCTTAACCGAGGGAAATTCTGCGTGTACCACAATTAGTTCGGGAACGTCACCTCAAAGTGTTAGGGGTTGAGAGATGCCATAGAGGATCTCATCAAAAGAGGTCATTTGCATGACTACGTGGTGTACCTTTCCAGGCAGCGGCTTGGATCTTCTTGGCAGGACCCCGAGCAAGAGCAGTCTCCTACTATCAGGACTATCTTTTAACCCTTTAAACTTTTGTAATCTTTGTAACTTATGTAAACATTTCGAATATCACTACTGATTTTAAGTTTTCTTCGAACAGGTGATTTACCTAACTGGCATCCTTTTATTTGGGCACAAGATCGCTTCGGCCACAAGATCAGTCACCCTTTTATTTGGGCACAAGATCGCCCTGACCACAAGATCGATCACCATTTTATTTCAGCACAAGATCGCCCTGACCACAAGATCGGTCACCCCTTTTATTCGAGCACAAGATCACCTCAGCCACAAGATTGGCCAACTCTAATTTTATAGCTCTCATGCAAACTCAATTATGCCGCAGCTCTCATGCAAACTTATTTATTTGGCCACGAGATCGGCCTGAGCACGAGATCGCTCACTTATTAATTTCGCAGCTCTCGTGCGAACTCAATCATTTCATAGCTCTTATGCAAACTCAATCATTTCATAGCTTTCATTAGAACTTATCTTATTATTTAAGATTCTCATACTAACTTGTCTATTTATTTGGCCACAGGATTGACCTGAGCACGAGATCGCTCTAGTCCACAACTCATGCTATCTTCTGATTATGCACTGGTCGCATAGATTGCTCAAACCAAAATGTTTATATGAGAAATAAAGCAACAAACAGAAATTGCAGAAAGAAGCTGAAACTTTATTCATTAAAGGACCTCAATGAGGCAGATATACATAAGAAAGCCTTGAATGCAGGCTAAGCAAGATACAAAAGGGAAAACCTATGACTAAGAAGAGAGATCGACCACAAAGGGTCGTACTCTAGCTGACCAAAGCCTGTGAGCCACCAAAGTCTTCAAATTTTCCTTCCAATGCACAATCAGCGGCAGCACTGCAGCTCCTTATATCTCTGGCCCCTAGCTCCTCATAAAGGAAACACATCAGGAAGCGTCAGGAACTTGGCTGGCCTAATAATTACCTCACGGTGGGGTCGGGAGGACGTAGTCTGAGATCCATATGTGATCTCTCCATGTTAGCAGGGAAGCTGAACCTTCCAAGTTCTTTATGCAGTAGACCTACACGCCTTTTCGGAAGGCCAGAATGCCGAAAACGATGGTGGTTTATCAGGAAACTCCATGGTTTGCTTAGTGCAATGATAGAAGGGATTGCCTTTCCCTTATATAGAGCTAGGGTCAACTCCATCAAAGAATCCAGATCTGTTCCCCCAACCGTCATCATTTGTGGCCTCAAAAAAGGCTAAGTTTGACTCAGCAATAACTGCCAGACACATGCCATAAGAAACATGGTCTAGAGCAGATGAAACGACAGTCTCGGGAGAAGACTTTGACTGGTCAGAAATCCAAGAGTTTAAACTCCTAGCCCATAGCGCGAGCTGAGAGTTAGGGGGTTTATGTTATATGTGAAAATCAGTTCATCATGGATGGACACGCAAGAAGCCTAAGAGCAAGAAGAACTATCCGGATCGCTACATCTTCAATCTGCGTCGCGAAGTGTGACCCCTCGGCTCGAACCCGCGCCCGACAGAGCGAGTTCGACATCTCCTTCTTGATGATGGCACGACCCCGGATTGTGTGATCTGGTCAACAAAGTATGACTAGCGACATGGGGCTCGCCAAACAAAAGACCAAGTTATACTCTGCTCCAATGGACAAATGGGAACTACCTGCAGAAGATAATCTACAGTAGCCAAAAAATAAGATTTAGTTTGTATATTTTGTTTTATACATTAAATATTAATGTAATAGATTTATTGCACATATAATTACTATTGTAACCTCTTCTCCTCTATAAATATGGGGAAGAAGCCTTTTGTAAAAGAGAGATCACACAAACACAAGCAGAAACTCTGTCAAAATAGAGAAGAGAACTTGAGTATTGTAATTATGTAAAAACATCACTTGAATAACACACTACCGTGGACGTAGGGTCTGATGATATCCGGATTTGACCGAATCACGTTAAACCTTGTGTCTTCTTCTCTGCTCTTCCATTCATCTTTGTTTATTTTGTTGTTTTGCGGTGTTTGAATCGGACAAAGATCAAAGATCCCGTAAGAATCCCCCGTTAGCCGGAGTTTTAATCAATACCAAAATCCGAAGTCAACACAAGCTTTTTGTTTTGTTATTCTAAAAAAATAGTTTTTAAAAATTATTTTTAAAAACTATTTTTAAAAATAATAAAACAAAAACATCTAAAAACACTTTCAAACAGGTCCATTTTACCAATTTTCATAAAAAATTAATATAAAATTACAATTTTGTATAAAATCTTATGTTTTTTACAAACAAAAGTTTTAAATACTTATATATTTTATTTGTAACAAATACATAAAAATTATAATTTTATCATTTAAAATTGTCTTTTTTTTCAAAACATCTTTAATTTGCATATAAATGTAATAATTTTTAATTAAAAATTATAAAAAAATATGAATTTTTTAAAAAAAGATTCACAAAAGTGATATTTATATGTATTTTTTTTAGCATATGACGAAATATAACCCAAAATTATATTACTCTAAATGTGAGGAATAGATACAAAGATAATACAAATATAAGTAGCTTTACATATGTAAGACTTAAATAATTTTTTTACTTTTTAAATTTGTTTTTCTCTATTCTTGTACTCTTGCCGTAAGAAAAAAACTTTTACACTGGGAATCACATAAAAGTTCTCCTCCACAATACACTCCAACCTTATAATTTTAGGATAAAATTTAAGCTCAATTGCAGATTTTATTTTTCTTCCACTTTCCCTTATTTTTGAATAATTTATTATCTTTAATTTTTTTTTTTTATAGTTATAGAGTTTATATGTCATTTTTTATGATAAAAATTTATATAACATTGTATTACTTATACTTGAACTAATATAACTTCTTTGAACATAATTTTATATTTAATGGCTTTAAAATATTTTTAGACATTGCTTATATATTGTTATAATTTTATTTTTTATGCATAAATTCTTATCTCTTAAATATTTATTTACAATTTGAATTTTAACTCTCCGCTGCTAGGAACTTTGGCTACGTTCAAAGTCAGATCTATGTGTCAACTTATAACGTGGACCCCGAAATATTATTACAACTAGTGATGGCCCATGTTATGCACGGATTTAACGATGATTGCAAGAAACATGTGATCATAATAAAATTAAAATTTATAATTATTTTATGCATATGATAAATTAAACGTTTCCAACAGTGAAAATATTATTTGAATTAATGTATTAGTTTATCTATATTGTTTATTTCAATATGTTAGCAAAATTAATACACTATGGCTTAGCACGTGAATCTCAAATTTATAAAAGAATAATTGATAATAATTCTTGGTTTGTTCTGCGAGATGTCCGTCGTGTTGACTTGATTTCTAAACTTGGGATTGGTCTCTATTGTCGGGGATGCTTTCTTAGGCTAGCGAGCTCGAGCAGCATGCTGGCTACTTAGGGACTTGATTTATGTGGTTTTGGTTGTGTCAATTGTAGCGGTGATCGAGGTTGTGCTCGGTGGGCGTCTTGAGTGAGGTCGGTAATTTAGCTTCGCTTAACCTGGTGGTGGGTTTTTCTTCAAAGCCATT
>JANHAO010015483.1:0-14801 GCA_026873985.1 Saraca asoca | reverse complement strand
AATGTATGGGATTTCTGTTAACTAAATCCTGTATATATACTCTACTGCTTCCAATCAATAATATAACAATTTTTCACAAACTACAGATCTGTCATATGAGGGCCAAGATCTGCCTTAATTCTATATTAAAAGATTTTCACCTTTGATATTGCTGGCTGCATGGTACCTCTGTAAGACGCTGCCAGACCAAGCATTAATCCTACTGTTGTGCTTTCATGCTCCTGCAAAATGAAGTGATTAGAAATTGATGCCACACAAAATAGCAGAAGATGGTAATACAACAAGAGGCTGGAAAGGAAGAAAAAATTTGGCTCAAGTTCATTGTCATAAAAAGCATGATGTAGTATTGACTCCGTTAGGTGACAACAAGGCCCATAAAATCCAAAAGTTCTCATTCTCATAATCTCATGAGGATCCAACTTCCGACCTGACTCACATTTCACTAAGTTTCATTCTGAATACAGTCATACTCTGACTAATACTTTTGGGAAATATCCTAACAACTTTAAAACCAACAAATGCATTATGTTAATTCTTCCAATTAAGGGAGACATTGGATGTTACCCTCTAAGCTTTTGCAGTTTTCACAATTACCATCATCCAGAACAAATGTTACATTACAGCATTTGACCTCCTTATTATAAGTATGAGACAAATTGCACCCTGTACACAGATGGAGTTCAACTAAAATGGTAACTGGAAAAAAGACATCATGGAGAACTAAGATACAGCGGGTGTATACAGAAAGCCGATTATCCAATAAAGAAACCTCTCCTGACTTAAACATCAGGAGCAATTTTCATAGCGACAATAATTTTCGCTTGAAACTGGCAGTGACACCTCTTATCATTTTTTCCTGAACCTCTATATGTAGGCATCTTGCAGAGGAATTCTCCAATAAGGTTGAGAATATTGCAATCACTACTGTGCTAAGTTGAATTTTTATCTGATACAAGAAGTTTACTATCTTATATAATAGGCACTCAGCACCCTCTAATGCAATTCCATGACAATTAGAAGTCAAAAAAAAAAAAAAATGATAACTGACATAAATTTCTATCAGCCAACTGTCAAAATTATCACATATTTGTGTACAACTGAAAAAAGAAAAAAAAAAGACTGCTATAATAGATAGACAACTACTGGTAATTAACTGACATACATGCCAGGTTTTTAAATTTGTAAAAAACTGTAGCAAAAATAAGTTTCAAGAACTACAAAAGTTTAAACTCTTAACTGAAATTAGAGCAGCAGAGACTAATCTAAGACTAATCTGAGATTTAAAATAAATAACACCGAAAAATATATCTAAGGCAATTCAGATATTGTTCCTATAGGAAACCAAGATGAATTCTTCCTCCTATGTGCACAAGTCATCACTTTCAGAGAGAAAAATGTAGCAAAATCAAGATAATAATGGAGATAATCACTTTAAAAAATAAACCTGAGAAAAATACTGATATATATCAGTAATGCTTAAAACACGCAAATATTTATGCAGCCCTAGAGCAAGAAGAAGTCCAGCATGAATAGAATTTGGCTCCTCAGGTTTGTTGTATATAATCCATGTTCTTGACATTTTCCCCTGCAAAGAAAGGGTTATCATTTATGTATTATTTAGAATTTTAAGAATACTTTATGCGGGATGAAATATCACATGCTCATACACAATCCCAAAGCAATAGATCAGTAAAGATGTTGTTGTTACTTCACTTGGGAGTTGGGACCAGTAACAGGTCTTCAAATTTCAAGCAAAATATTCAGCATGACCAAAATAAATTGTGAATGAAGATATGAAAGGAGATGGAAAAGACTGACAAAGGAGAGTGAGACAGGCATTTGTAAGGAGTGAAGAGGGAGAGAGTGAGTTTAGTTATTTAAGGAGTTGTGCACCAAAAATATATATGTTCATGTAGATATGATACAATTAAATTTTTGGAACTGAGTTTCCTTTCAATGCATGCTCATAACTTCACTAAAATTTCAGATTTTCACAGAATCTTGCATTAAATGCAATAGACCAACATGCAGCCAGGAATGAAGATGGCAATAGTAACAGGAATGATGATTATGATGACAACAGAAATATTGACAATACCTTGATTGATGCTCTGATGAGGCTAAAACCAAAGGACTCCATATTTATAGTGTTCATTGGCACAATATGGTCCTAAATTTGGTCATTTTGCAGGTAGGTTGAACATATATTCATATATAGACTCTAATAAATCTGTTATATTATCAGGATGCTAATCAAGGTTCATTTACTATGTTTTTTCCCATATAAGTTAGAAAGCTTTTAAAGCTTGAAATCATAAAAGTACAGAGACCCAAGTTTGAATTAAATTAGCATAAAATATTTTAGTAATTGGACAGGGTCCATTATTTACAGTGGCCAGCTGAGGATCAAGATAAGGAGTTTTCCAGAAGGGGGGGGGATCTAGAAACTCTATACAACCAAACTTTCCACTTCACAGAGAGAGTATTATCTACCATTTCTAGATACATTAACATGCATGAAGCCATTAACAAACTTCAACATTGTATGTGTTAAATAAACCATACCACAACTGAACCAATTTCTAATTTCTAAATTAAAATAACATCCTAGCAGACAAAACATATGAAAGCTACACAGCATTATGAAACAAGATTAAACCTGAAGAGGGGCCAGTCTTAGCCCAGCAGCAACAGCATTATGAAACTCAGACCAAGATTTAAGTTCTTGTATGTTCCTTATGTTGGGATCAAGATTAACCTAGCAGAAGCCCAAGTCAAAAGGTACAAGAATTAATGAAAAATTTTTGCTCAATCAAATCCGGTAATAGAGATACATTCAAGAACATGATATGAACATACAGTTGCATTCTGCTGAGCAGGCAGCCGACCAGCTAAAACAAGCTTTGGAACAGTAAATGCCTGGAAACATTTCCAAAGATCTTGTCAGGAAGGGTATATTTTCTGAACACTGTGAAGATAAAGTAGGGTCAGCATCTCCCATTGTAAAATTACCTCAGTTAAAAGTGTATATATGGTTGCAAGAGTAAATGCACCGCGACCAAGTGGAAGTGCAGTGGTCCTTTGTGCAAGGTGCCACAATTGAGCCTTTATAGTAAGTACAAGAAAAGTGAAAAAGGTGATTATTATCAAAACCAACAGTAAACTCAATCAGCAAGAAAAACAAAGGTCAAGTCAAGTTACAGAAGGTATTGCGAACAAATCCCACCAGATCAACCAAGTTGATATGTAAACAGAACCAAGGTTCATCACCTTCAATACATGACTCAAAATACTAGGGGGAAATTACAATGTCAAGGACAAAAACAATATGATAGTAATGAAACACAACACATAGTAAGTATATGAATGTGAATATAATATGCTTACTGATTAACATATTAATATATATTCATATAATGGCTATGGTTACATAAAAATTCTCCTCCTCCTCCCAAAAAGAACATAAAATCATGAAGGAAACAGGTAACAGAAAATGGAATATTCCAGTCAATTCACAAAGTACAGACCTCATCAACTCCAAACAAATATTTTTCTACTCCATGGGCACAATATGATCAAAAGTTATGTAAAACTTGTCTACTATATATTTCTAAGGCTGCTTTTGTTTAGGTATCAATTTAACCAAGTAGTCATGATTCAAAATGAATTCAAAAGTAACAGTCCAGGAAATACTCTTGTGCTTTAGAGTTGGTTGGTTGAACCTTATATTTTTTCATGAAGAGAATTTAATAGAAGGAAAATGAGAGGAACAAGATAAAAATAATAATCCATACCCTAATAATTAAATCAAATCCATACTCTTGTACAACTAAAAGTAACATACTTTCCCAATTAAACAAATGAAACCTCTAAATCCTAATAGCAATCCCTATAAAAACAATAATAAATTAAACCCTTAATATGATGTTAATAATGAAATCAAACACATAAAATCAAGTTTAAACAAAAGGAAAGGAAGAATGAATGGGAGAAAATTAAATGACGGCAAGATGAATAGCCCAACTATCTGCTGGACAGACAAAACATCTGTGCAGACCACGAAAGAAATAAACATGTTGATCTCATATAAGTGTGAAATAGTTTGTTGGAGGAAGGCTGCATGATCACATTTATAAAGAATAATGCCAATTTAGCATCAATCATATCAGTTGCTTAAATAATCAAATGAAAAAGAAACTTGGAGACAGCAAATAATAATCCACTAATCAGATGCTTCAAAAATTAGAGCATACCTGCTGGAGGTCCTGATCTGAAGCACTATGGTTAACAGATGTTTGAATAGCCACAGGTCTTGATGAGCACAAAAGGCGTCTAACCTAGTAAAAGTAGCAGAAGCAGCAATGATATTTTGCAAGAAATCTTACTAATCAATTGATGTGCAAAGATTGCAATTATACCTCAAATGCAGGATAAGAGCATCCAAACAATTGCAATAAAGAAACGAGAGTTACAAGCCCAATTATTTTTCTACGTAGACAAGCCACCACAGGGGATGAAAAGTCATAACCCAAAAAGATATAGGCAACCCAAATCACCACTTGAAATTTGTGGGTCTGTGTAAAGACACAAAGCTTACCTCATTTAATCTCAGATCACGACCATAACGTAATTGTGTGCTAGAGTTGAAGATATGCTCCATACCATCAATCATAGACCCATCAACTGAATCTGTGTCCTCAAACTTGGTGCCTTCCAGTCCAATTGCATCAGAAATAGTAGAAGATATTGTCACTGGATGCAGGTTTAACATGTAAGGTGTGGACATAGAGTTAACATTCACATTGGTTGGGGTTTCAATTTCTCTATACTTGCTTTCACGTGCCAAAGATGACATTGCCAAATCTTGTCGACCAAGAAGAACATAAGCAGCTGCAGGCCAGTCATTGGGAGGAGAGTCTCGACACTTATCCAATGCCTAGAAGGCATAATAGCAAATCATATGTTGATTAATAAGAAAGTAGATAACAAAACTTGAGAACAGAATGAGAGAAAGTAATCTAGAGTTTACAGTCAAAGGACAAAAGCATTAGAATAACAAAGCATCTACACATCGGAACTAAGAAGTACATTGCCTCAGGCATGGCAAAAGAAATATCAGAAGAACAATATGCAATGTCAAATAAAAAGGAAGTAGCATTATGACAAAAACTATAGGCAACATTAAACATAGGACCATAAAATTTATTTCTCATCTAAGTAGGCATTCCTTGCATATTTCACTTATACTTGTATTTATTCTTGTGTTTGGTAAACTTTCAAAATTTAAAATTTATATCTAGTCTAATTTTAAGTGAAGACTAATTCAGTAGAACTTTTATCCATAGTTGGTTTTCCTTTGTTTTTTTCTAGTCAAAATCTTTCCTTATTTCTCTCCCTTCACTGTCTTCTAGTTCAATTAAAATTTAAATTATATGTTGCAACAATTTATCAAACAAATTTAAGTTAAAATCTAGTTCTTGACTAAACTTTAGGCAAACCAATTATAATATAAAATTGATCGTATTTATTCAAGTTCACAAAATCAGTTTACATTTATCTGGTTTTGAACCAGTTCTAAAGACTGGTAAACACCCCCTAAGGTACTCCATGAACAAGTTCATAAATTTATTTAAAAGCACTGACATGCAAAAAACTCAAATTCTAGTCAAACGAACTTTAACTTACATGGCGCAGTGGAAGAGATACACCAGAAGGCAGTGAATCTAGCTGTTGCAGTCCAAACCTTTCCCCAACCATTGCCAAAACAGTAAGCTCCTCCTTGGAACAATGCGACCCTGTGGCTACGTCACAGTAAACACCAGAAGAAAGCTTCTTTCCTAGCAATTTAGCACCGGATAGTATACTATAAAAGGAGATTATTTTCCGGGCCCAGCTCACCACAGAACTTCCATTCTTAAGGACTAATGAAGGAAGATCATTTACATTAGCAGAACTGCATCCATGTTGCAAGCAGTTCTGAAGCCATCTAAATAAACTTGGAGGATTTTTCTGAGAACTGGAGAACCCAGACAAAGGGAAACTTTTGGAAAAGCCAGGGTAATCACGAAGGTAATGGTCCAAGTAGTTGTCCTCGCCCAGATATTCAGCAATGTTGCATAAGAGAACTCCCAGAAGCTCTAAATCCCTGTAAGGAACAACCATGACATAGAATCACACAAGCACAAGAATTGAAAAGTGCACAGTGGAAATTATGGTTTTGAAGTTAACATCATATACTCTGATTGAAAATACTGAAGGGGTATCCCACTGAACAAACTGAAAAGCAAAAGGAAGATGGTAGAAATAATAACTGATTAAGAAAGTCAAATAAACCATTTAGCTGCAAATAAAATTCAGGTACACATATTAGATTATTATCTATTTGAAAACACTGAACTAACTAAAATTTTATCTCGATTATTAAGTGGGTCCACCAAACCCAACCAACTAGCTGCCTCCTAAACAAAATTGAACAAAATATATCCAACAATGATGCCTGCAGGGAAAGTCTTTACTCCTACCTTTTTCAATAAAAAGAAACAGTCTGAAGAATGCTTTAACTAAAGACCAGAATAAATAATAGAAATACTTAAATCAAGCATAAATAGGGGCAACATAAGCTGTACCTTTTCCGAAGATTATCCAGTTTGAGACTCTCATATAATGAATGAAGAGATTCCAGACTTTCCATTAACAGCTCCAAATAAATCACTTCTTCAGAATTTTGTGTACCATCTATAACTGATCTGGGGGTATTTGATTCTCGCCCATCAACTGAGAATGCACTAGATATTCCGTGATTGGAGTTTATTTTGCAGTAGTTCCTATGAAATTGGCTGCTAATAAGGAACTCCCAAGCTGACGATATTGAACCAGGAAACTTTTGCAACAGTGTGTCAGATTTTCTGCACATTTGCAAAAGTACATGACAAAAGGACTCCCATTCTGCATCAACACTAGAGTCGGACTCTGATAATTTAGCAATGTCATTATCTTTCCAAAGAAGACCAAGAAAATGTCTGTAGAAGTGAGAACTAAGCCCCTCAGCCAATGCCGTGATGCAATTGTCAACCAATAAAGATGAAGGACTTCGCCGTACTGCACATCTATACATCTGCAAATCCAATGATGGAATTGAAATCTCAGTTCAGTTCCATGGAGACTCAGAATTCAGTGTCCACTTATTAAGAGACTTGCATATGTAAATTTCAAGGTGGAAAAAGATATTGAATGATCCCTAAGTACGAGTTAGCATACCTCCCTATTATTTACAATAACATTAACACGCCCTTCAACAGCATCAGTCAGGCCAGTAATCTTTAAGTCATGAGAAATGGAAGCTGCTTCTGGAAACTCCAAATCGTGCAGATGCAGACCTTTACTCAAGCAAGAAGGCAACATATATCTACACATGCATTGCTTACCAGACTACAATATAAACAAGATGCGCATCATGCTTAACAAATCTTGAAGCCAAGTAACAGAAATAAAATAATAACAAACAAAAAGGAAGCAGCAAGGATGCACTCACAGAAGTTGCACGAAATCAATCCGAACAAGGATTCTCAGATAAAATTACATACTCAGTACATAAAAAATAGTCAAACTCAAGAGTCCATAAAGAAATACTCAAACACAAAGGCAATTGAAGAGAAAGCTTCTGCCTACAAGATAGGATAACCAACAATACATGGATTTTTGGTATATTTTGGGGATACTTATCAAATTGTACTGCATATACAACTGCATACAGAAAAGACCATGGGAAGAAGTAGGCCAGATTCCAATAGCTTAGAACAAGTTATCAGTTTTAGCTACTTAGTGCTTATCAAATAATAATAGTTATGACGACCATGATGATAATAGTAATGATTGGCTAGAAGATATATACATTCACAAATTGACAGTTAATTGAATAAGTTTCTAAAAGGTCCGAGAAATTTTAGATCACAAAACATACAAAAACGTTATTAATAATGAAAGCAACCATAAAAAAGTAAAAAACACGAAGAAATAAAACATACAAAGAAAAGTGATTTCACTGGCAATTGCATGAAAGAAAAAGGAGAAATTGAAGGAAGACACACAGTAAGGAAAATGAATTGAAATTGATAATGTATTAATCAATATAGGTCATTCATGCAAACAGCTTACATAGAGAAGCAGAACACTCTCTGGAGTCAAAACAATAATGTCTGAATATGGCAGGAGTCCAACTTTCATTCTGGAAAACATACATGGAGAAAATTATGTCATTTATTAAGAAAACAATGTTCAGTGCAAAAATAAATGGAATAGAAACACACACATGCACACACGCACATACATATATATATATATAGAGAGAGAGAGAGAGAGAGAGAGAGAGTTACCGTGGACGAGTTACTATCACAGGCGAAGCTGCAATTGCAGGGATGCTCCAGCTCATGTCAGGTTTTACATCAAACACAATCTCATTATTTATTTCAATACACTGAAGCCTCACAGACAACAACTTCCTTTGTTCTTGGTGAAGGAAGCAGACCACAGGAGCTGCATCATCATCTGTGGCCATGAAAACCTAATAACCATTTAAAGGGAAAGTCAAAATGAAAATATACATATATATGGAGCATATGATGAGAAAACAACATAATAAACATTAAAGCTGCCATGTGGAAACATGGAGTCCAGCTAGTTTGAATAGGAACTAAGGAAAATCATGTGCAAAATATTCCAAACAGATAAAATGATTCCCCCCAAAATGAAAAGACAAACCACATAAATTTTACGAATCATTTTTTTTTTATGTTAGACCAGTGAAAAAATGATAATTTAGAAGTGAGGATGACAAGGGCAATTTTAAGTTTATAACAGAAAAACAAATGTCAAGAGACAATCAGTCTGAAGGTATAGCAGAAAGTAACAGAATTTGGAAACATTATTGAACTAGCAAGCAGCAAACAGTCCACCCCAACTTTCATGGGCTGAGAAAAATCCTTTGAAGATGAAATTTCATCAGAAAGCTTATTCATTCAAGTACTTGCTGCAGATCACTGACTGCACTTACGCTAATTCCTATTTCATATTGACCACAAGTATACAATATAAAGTTTCAAACATGCTGTGCAAAAGACAAAAATGTCAGAAGACTCAGAACAAGAAACACAAGTCTTTAAAGGCTAATTGCAGCACTCATTAGGATGCACTTCATACATGTCAGCAGCTAGATTCATTTAAAGAGTCAGGGGGTCAATTAGAGCATTAATTTGAGTCTACATCCATAACTATAGTATCTTAGTAAAAACTGAGAGTAATAGCAAGGTTTTCTTACCATAAGCATATACATAAAAGTGAGAGAAGAGAACATAAAATCTCAGGATAAGATTTCATCTGCTCCATCAATCAACTACATAAGCATATAGCCTATAATTTTATTTTTGATAGACATACAAGACCAACAATAAGCAAGACAATAGTATGGCAACATTCCTAAGACAACACCACAAAAAATAAATAAATATATAGACAAAAAAGAAATAGAATTCACCTTACAAGCAGCGGTGTGGGCACCTTTTCCCTGCCATATTCTACGAAAGGACAAATTTTTTGGCAATACACTTGCAGGATCTGCATTCGATAAACTTGCAGCTGCCTCATCAGGATTAGAGCCAATGATTTCAGCAACCCACACAGAGTGCTGCATCTTTCCTGCATCAGTTTAATGTGAAATAAAATCACCAATATACAAAACATATGACAAGGGAACCAGAACTGATCACAAGAATTTTAACGAAAATAACCTTTATTATAAGAAGCCATAAGAGGGACTCGATCACTAGTCCAAATTGTCTTTTCATCATATTCCTTCATTATGTTCAATTTCCCTCTTTCTTCGATAAAGGTTGACTACAATTATATAGCAAAGAGTTAAAATTAAATATCAAAACAAGAATCCATTCCAGTAAATATGTCACAAGGCATAATTAAAAATAAATAAATTAAAAAAACCTCAGTAACAATGGGAAACTGTTATAACATACTTGTTGTTCATCCAGTGGATCCATCAGAATCAGATGTGAGGACATCAAATTCGCCTCTCCCTTTTGGATATGGTTAAGTTCACTAAAAGGATTCACACAATGTTGAGGACTGTTTCCTAGTTCTCTTCTAGGACACAACATATCTCGTGTATTTAGTAAAGGGCTTGACAATGAAAACGGAACATGTGATGGAATATTTGCTTCAACCTCCTGCTGGAGTAATAAACCAAATGGAAGAGGCCATATAGATGTGATTGTCCGAGAAAGTGGAAGAGAAACTACTTCACCTATAAACAACAGGAGATGTTTGTTTCTAAAGCACTGAAAATAAAATTGTATTTCAAACACATGTAAGACAACCAATATATATACATACAATTAGGCCTTAACATCACCTGAGGTGTTATATATTTTCAAAGAATCAGTTTGTAGTATACAAAGAAGAGCTTCAGCAGTATGACCCAGACGACACCAGCAAACCTAAAATTTAAGGAAAATTATGATCAAATCAAAACAAAACTAATTCAGTTAGTGAAACAAAAAAAAAAGTAGCATCATGTTTGCTAAAAGAGGAACTAAATAAAATCTAGCTTAACAGCATAGAATTTATTGCCCAGGATATTTAATATAAGTCAATCCAAGCATGAAAAATCAACATAAATACCATGACTATTGGGGAAGGCAAGGTAAATCTCTTGAAAACTCTTGAACCTGTCGACCATGTTATTCTGTCAAGAATGAGTATGCAAGTTAGAGGTAACGCCAAGCGTGAACACCTATTAAACTTAATGCCAATCATGCCCAACAGAGTAGCCAAACAACCAGTGTTTGATATTTGTCATTTAGAAAGTGCTGCAGTTTATCATTTTTTGCAGATAAATTTGAAATCTGAAAACAAGTGTAGCAACTTAAAGAAAGTAACCATTGGTAACCATGAGGGAAGGGGTTCCCCCACTCCCTTGGGGGCTCTCCGAAGGGTAATAGCGGGTGCCTCAACAGAGAGAGGCTTGAAGCGAGGATGGCTGTTGGCTCTCCCCTAATTTAAAATTGGTTTATGCCCGTCCGGTTGAGGCACCAGCTGAGGAACCAACCAGTTTCTGGGTTACCAAAAAAAAAAAAAGCTTAAAGAAAATAAAAGCCTGAAAATTATCATGTCACATTTCTACCCTACTTTCTACTAAAAAATGAAATATTCAGTTCAAAATCCTCATCTTCATTTTCTTCATTTCAACAACAGTTTTGGGCAAATTACCTATTCCCTCGAATGAAGAGCTCGTGATCACCGCTATTACTCAATGCGGAAGCGGCTTCGTCGCAATTATCTTGCTCGTCTCTATCTCGAACGATTTCGGGATCGAAAAGGAAATAATCGTACTTCTCAGTGACAACGTCAGCGGGTTTTCCATCAAGAGCTTCGGCAATGAGGCCAAATGGCTTGAATTCCCCGAGCAATGTCAGTCGGCGAACGCCTACAGACATTTTGCTAGCGGAACTGGTTAGACTGCAAGCTCGTTTGTGTGACAAAATGGCAGAGCGGAGTGAACTGAACGTCCCGTCCAACGAAGCTTTCCTCTCCCGCTTCTTCTGTGGTCTCTCCCCCAGATGATTCCGGGTTCTAAGTAGTTCAAAAGTTCTTACTACTAACTTTTGGAGCCAAAAACCCCTTGTCACCCTTAAACCCTAGGCTCCAGTCTGTACTGATGGATTTTAAGAAAACATGAAATGGCACCTTTTTCATTGTTTATTTAACGCTAATTGGACATACAATTGAAATAATGTTACATCAAAAATTGAAATCCTAGAAAGGTTTCTATTTAATGTTAATTTGGCATAGAATTGAAATAACGTTACATAAAAAAATCCTAAAATGATCTTAAAATATTATATTTTTAAATAACCTTTTACAATTTAAAATTTATTTGAGTTAGATATTATTCTTTTGAACTTTAAAACATAACACTTTACAACTTTGATACTTTATTAAATTAATAATATTAAAACAATCGTGATAAATCTTAGGTTAATTGGATAATTTAAATTAAAAATATTAAAATAAGTGAGTTAAAAATAAAAATATTTAATTTTTAATTAAATCAATATAATTTAAAATTTTTAAATTCAATTCTTTTATTTTTTCTTTTTAATCAGAAAACTATCGTGAGTATTTTTGGAACAATGTAAAATAAACTAGCAAAAGCCTAACAGGAGACAAGTTCAACTAGCGAAGGCCCAAGTCGTCCGAAAACTGAGATCGCTCAGCAGCGATACCAGATCGCTAGTCGCGAACTCATAACACAAAACAAGGCCAAGACAGAAGCTCCAACTCGTTAAGGATAAGCTACAGCTCGTTGGTAGAAGTGCACCACCCCATAAGGCTCATCTTGGTTAAACTCGAGAGCAGGACCAATTCATATGGCCAACAAATCGCTCAACACGAGTCTAGGTCATCAAACGTGCCACCTTAAGCGTTGGATATGGAACATTAAGGTCTATCAGCAACCGGAGGCACATATTCCTAACCAACAAGTCAGCTTCCAAAACCGACAAATCAGCGATGTAGTAGAAAAAATTGTTTTACGATTTAACAAATTACCTTTGTAACCCCCTGTATCTATAAATAGGGGAAAATCATTGTAAAAAGGACGAAGAAAAATACACATAGAAACTCTACCAAAACAGTGAGAGGATACTTGCATTGTAACTCTGTTAAACATTATAAAGAGCATTCACTCAACAACAAATCCAATCACTATAGATGTAGGGGTCACACTGACTTTAGCTGAACCATGATAAAAAGCTTTTGGTGTCCCTTGTTCTTTCTCTTTTTCAATCTCTTCTTTCCATATTCTATACTCTTCATCTACAATTTGGGTGTTCAGTGGACTTTTCCTATTGATTGGATTTTGCCGTCAACATTTTGGCGCTAGAGGAAGGGTCCCAATATGCACTCTCTGTGATTTTCTGTATAGTTAAAATAGTAAGAGGAAGAACTACTAGAAACACAGACACTACCATTGGCCAACCTAAAAGTCACATGCAGCAGTAATGGGAAGTGTTACCAATTGGAGGCTCGGTCCTTCCTACAATAGGTATCTCTACTGCCCCCACAACAGGTGCTACCGTTGGCATGGCTCCATTAACCCCTCACCAACCTGCTGCTTTTGGGACTGACGGAGTGCATGCATGGCACCAACGTCAAGTGGTGCTTAAAAACACTGTGAGGGAGTTGGTTGATGTTGCGAGAGCATTGGCGCAAGGATAGGCCCAGGGCACACAAAGATGAAATAAGGTTGTTGCGCCCAGAGGAGAATTACAGCAGCAAGAGCCCACCAGGAGAGGCCTATCAGGGTAGAGCGTTAACAACCCAGTTCAGTTCACTCGTCCAATTCATGACTAGGGTCAGAGGTCCAACGAGCTCACGAAGACAATGAAGGAGATGATTAGTAACATGAGAGTTTGCGTTGAGAAGGATGCTCGAACAAGACTAATCATAAACAAAGATCGGATCGCTATTTGCCAGGTCACGAGCACAGTAGAAGGCACAAGGCCTCAGATCACCATTCCCATGGCCAAGGAGGTGACACAAGTCATTAAACGACCAACCGTCGGTCTTAAACACAAGACCTAATGATCGAAGAGCTGCTTCAGATTGTGCAACAGCTAGAAAAATGACCTGCAACTTAGAGCAGTCAAGACCGTTATGAGGAGAGGACATCGTTTACCAAGGAGATAGAGACAGAGCCTCTTCCTCGTAGGTTCAAGGTCCCGAACATCTCCTAGTACAATGGGGATAGCGACCTATACAACCACCTGGACACATTCAATGTCCAAATGAATCTTCAGACCACTAACCCCTTAGTAAAATGTCGTGTTTTTGCCACCATCCTTAGAGAGATACCTCAGACGTGGTTCGGGAGTCTTCCAGCTCATAGCATTGGTAATTAGGAAGAATGCTAGAAGAGGTTCCTTAACCAATACAAGGCATTAAAGAGGCAGCTTACACTGTCCTATCATCTCGTAACAGTCTTTCAGTGAAGAGACAAATTGCTGAAAGACTACATCGCCCGATTTAGACACGAGGTCAGCAATGTAGAAAATCCTTCAGGTGAAAGTATCTTCATGGTGATCTTGGCTGGACTTTAGAAGGACGAAAAGCTTTACGAGAGCATATACAAGTCTCTAGTGAGGGACTTGAGTGAATTTTACGAATGAGTCACCAAAGAAATTAGGTAGGAGGAGACTTTTGGCCTAAAAAAGCCCAATCAGAAGAATAAGGCGAGTGGCTCCAGCTAGGCAAAAAGAGAACTAATAGCGGGAATAACAGAAAGAGTAAAAAAGATGGCTTTAATGGCTAGGCTGCAAAAAAGGCCAAGGATAAGTGACCTCAACGCCAAGGTCGTTATGACAATTACAATGTCCTGTTTGACATTCCTGATAGGAACTTTGCAACCAAAAGGGATAAGGAGGACTTCGGGAAGCCTAGGCCCATGAGGGATCCTCTTGAGTGCATGAACAGAAACAAATTTTGTGCCTATCATAATGAGATTGGGCACAATATTTCAAAATGCTAAGGGTCCGTTTGGTTTAATGAAAAGGGAAACGAATGGAAAAAGGAATGAAAGATTGTGTGGTTTGGTTTGATAGAATGATGGAATGTTGCATTCTATGGAATGCAAAATTCCATCTTTTGATGCAATGTTGATTCCATCCAAAATTGGATGGAATTTTCTATTCCATCTAATTTTGTTTTATATAATAATTTATAAATTAATTTTATAT
>JANHAO010015482.1:0-14818 GCA_026873985.1 Saraca asoca | reverse complement strand
ATTTGTGGCATGGTAAGCTGGGCGAAAGGCAACTACTAGAGAGGTAAAAAGGAATAGAAGTATTTTTGGTGTCAAGTTTTTGTTTAGCAATAATTATAATTACTTGTCAAGTTAATCTTTTATCTCCATCTCCTATGAATGCTTTTAAACATAAATGGATACCTTTATATATATATATATATATATATATATATTGATAATATAAAACATTATAAAAAGAGGACATAGATAAAGGTGACTAATAATGATAGACACATTAATAAATGGCTATTTATAATGCAAAAATATTGGAAACTAATAAGTCACAAGTTCAATTCCCCTAAACCCACAAATGTCTTGCACCAATAAAAAAATCTTCCACTGATAGTTCAACATTTGGAATCCTCAACCATACATAATTGTGTGATTTGGCATTCCAGTACTATACTATCATCTTGAATATAGTTGTTTGATACATTAGTAAGCTTGTCCCGAGAAAAAAACTTGGGAAATTCCCTGCGCAATGGTCAAGTGCAAGAAAATGAGATAATGACTTAGTTATTTTGAGAAATACTTGTGTTCTTACTCCCTCCGACAAAAAGAATGCAGTTTTCAATTTTGTTATCCATATGTTATTTTTGTGCAATCTACATGTATAGAAAAATTTAGACTAAAACATCATTTTAATCCCTCTTAGATGTATTTTTTTTAATTTAGTTCTCATTTAATTTTCATTCTTAATTTAGTCCCTAACAAATTTAATTTTTTTAATCAAGTCCTTCTATCTATCTACTTTACATTTTATTAATTAAAATAATGATTTAGAAATCCACAATCTTATGTGATGTCACTTAATATTTGTATAGATACTAAATATAACTTGTATAAAAAAATTAAATATTTATGTAAATTAAAACAACGTGTATTAAATGATAAAAAAGAAGAAATTAAAATGATTATCTTATATCCCTACTTTTAAAATAAAGTTACAAAAGGCCCATTTGGATATACTTTAAAAAAGTACTTTTTATGTAATGCTTAAAAAAAGTACTTTTAGTGTTTTTTTTTTTTTTTGAAGCAACAAATTAGAGTTTCAAAAAAGCACTTTTTATTATTTTTATTTTTTTTAAAATCCATCCAAATACATAAAAAATACTTTATTTTACAAAAAAAAAGTAACTTTAAAAAAAAAACCCATCTAAACAAGCATAAATTAGATTTATAATATAAAGGGTATTATATAAGCATTAAACGGTGTTAGATCAGAATTTAGACTTCCATATTATCAATTCTATTCACTAAGTAAAAGACAAATAGACAAATGGGATTTAGATGAATCAAATTAAATCTGTGAAGAACCAAATAAAGAATAAAAATTAAATAATGATCAAATTAAAAATATATGTATTTATGAGAGACTAAAATAGTATTTTAATCAAAATTTTAATTGTCTTCTTCATGTTAAGTAAAAGTAGAGACTTGTATCATATTTATAAATAAACTGGTTACTCTACATGTAATTAAGGGTCTAGACATGGGGAGTACGGCTGGGAGCCTCTCCTCCCATATCTTTATATTTTTATTTTTATGTATAATAATTTTAGAATTTTATTCTAAAAAATTTGAAAATAATAAATGTTTTACAACATTTTAATCTTGACCCTTCGAATTGAAACTCCTAGCTCCCCCGTTGCATGAAGTCATGATCATAGATTTAGATTACACCGTAATCATGATAATAGTTTTAAATTATAGTTTACAATCATAATATTATTTGTAATATAATAATTGTTCTACAGATTTTTATAAATTCTGCCTTATACTAATTTTATTTTCTGCATTTACTCCTAATATTGTTGACAGTAATTATATACATTAACCGTAACCGCAATTTAGGAGAATGACAATAACAATCAAATTAACATTTATTAACGATAAGAGAATCTAGAAAGAAAATTGGGAGTACCTCTAAGTTCATATACAGTGGTTTGAAGATGATTCATCAAGCGTAGTATGTATGCTGCATAGGTTTTGTGATATGAGGAGGAATGTCTTCCAACATCATTTCCATATGGATAGACAGAAAGGCTATTTCCTTAAACCGCTATCAGTATTATTGATTTTTTTATAAAATTTTGTGTCAAAATAAATATATTTATTTTTTAAATCATTCATAAAATAAATATTAAGTATTAAATATAATTATTTAAAATTAGAAAAAATTAATTATAAAATTTTATATTTATGAGTATTAAATAAAACTATTCAAGATTAAAGGAAATGATGTATATTTTCTCAGATAATGATTCATCTCCACTTGGATGATTGTTGTCCTTGCTTTGTTCCAAGATTTTAGGCAAAGGCCTTAATTGACCTCGCTTATGTTACAATAAAGTGGTACAATAAGGTGGAAAGAGGGCATTGTCAGATATAATCTTAAAAAGAAAATCTGATAAGTAATATATTATAATTATTTATTTCTTAAAAAAATATTAATAAATAATAAATTATAATTATTTATCTCTTAAAAGAAATATTAATAAATTAAAATTATTTATTTTTTAAAAAATAATAAATATAATTAATTATAATTATTTAATTTTTAAAAGAAAATATATAAATAATAAATTATAATGATATATTTTTTAGAAGGAAAATCTGATAAATAATATATCAAAATTTAAAATATTATTAAAATAATAAAATATTTAAATAAATAGTAAAATATATTTATATCCTTTTATATCATTATACATATAAATAATTAATATTAAATAATTGATTTTATCAAATATTTTTATATAAATAATTATTATTATAAATTAATCAAATCAGTTAATATTATTAACAATCACCTAACTTTAATACAATAAATTAATAGTTATTTCTCAAACACAGCAACTGTTGACTTAAGGATTACGTATGCAGTAGAAAATCCACCAATTGAAGCCTCCAGTTTCAAACAGCGGTGATTCATATCTTTCAATGTTTGTAGTAACAAATAAAGAGTAGGATTGTACTTTATTATAGTGAGATGGCCGAACATCTCTAGTTGTTCTCTGTACTTCTGCAGATCAAACTGGTTGCCTTTCCCGTCAAATTATATTAATTAGAATTAACTTGTAATTTAAATGAGGAGAATTTTCTGTGTTTTTTTTTTGGGGGGGGGGGGGGGAGGAGATATCCCCACTGAATATAAAACAATTGAAAATAATCAAATTAGGAGAACAATATATAAATAATTTAATGGAAAAAAATTTAAACTCTAAGACAAAAAAAATCACGAATAAAAAAGGTTTTTTACTATAAATCAAGATTATAAGACAAAGTGTGTGAATGCTCTCAATTATTGCCCAACAACTTTCTAACTATTATCCTACATCTCTCCCAAATTTCTATAGTGGTGTCCGGTTTATAAATTTTTTTTCATATTTTTAAAAATATTTTAAAGAAATATTAAATTTCCATATTTGATTCAAAATTTAAAAAAATTTACTTGGGGATGTTCACATTTTCGATAATATTTTTAACCTAATATTCTTACAAAACATTTTCATTGAAGGAGGTGAATATCTTATATTCTGATAACATGAGAATATTTTAGTCAAATAAAAAAATTATTTTGTCCAATATTTCATTAATGTCTTATCATCTTAACCTACCACTACCTGTTATTTTTTATCATTTGCTACCACCACCTACCGTTGTTGACCACTACCTTTTACATCCATTGTCCTTGATCATCATTTTTTACAGTTGATCATTGTATATCACTCTTGATTAGTCAATTTTTGGGAGTTGACCATTTAATTTTTAATAAGGACACTTTTGATAATTTAGCAATAATTTTAAAAAATATACAAATTAATTATAACATAATATTATAATATTCATTAAAAAAATTTTAATTAAATCAAATATAGTAATGTCACATTCTTAAGAATTATATTCCTAGGAATTATATTCGCGAGAATATTAAAATTCTTGAAAATGTATGATTTCGAGAACCAAACTCCAGCTATGATGGTTTTTACATAACTACCATAAGAACTCAACATTATCTCTCTTATATCACAAACGCTCAACCAATATAAATATTTATAGCTCAAATATTTAGTTATTAAGCACTTACAATTGTACTCTAATACAAAAATCTAGATTGAGTAAGAAGATAATTCACAACAAAAAAATTAACAATAATTAATAACAAATAAAATTTGGATCAAACTCAACATTCTTAAACTAAATGAGATTGATGTTCAATTGTAAGCATTATAATACGATCGTATAAATCTACTTTTCAAAACTTTGCACCAAAAATATAATTAAAAACAAACATCATACTAATCGAGCTTTATCTACAATAAGAATTTTTTTAATTTAATGTTTGAATTAGAAGCACTCATCAAATTCATTTTGCTGGTTGAATTTAAAAAATTTGAATAAGCATGTAATAAAATAGCTTAAACATTCTTATACTTCGTAATTATGTATTACTTTAAATTTAAAGTTTATTGATGATATTCTAAATAATTTCATATTAAAATAAAATTTTGGAAGGATAATTTATATGATATATGTTTTAAATCTAATGGTAAATTTTGTGAGAAACTTATTCTATAAAAATCTATGCAATAATGTCAATTGATCTTCACCCCTATGTGTATACGTGTGTGTATGGATCCCTACACAGGTGTCCGTTAATCTTTACCCATACAATATTATAGAAAATTTGAGACATATGTGGTGATGGAGATTAATTGACACTAATACCCAACTTACATCATTGTATAATTTTTTATAGGATAAATTTCTTATAAAATCCACCGTTGAATCTCAAATATCGAATTATATATGTAAATGTCAATCCAATATAATTTGGTACTTCATCAATATACCCTTAAAATTAACATAAAAATTATATATTTTTAAACACATGAAAAGTTAAGTATTTGACTATATATTAATTGTTGTTAGATTTTCTAAAATCTGGTAGACAATATCAATACTATGATTACTTTAAATGTAACAGTTTTTTTGGCAAAAATCACATTCTAAAAAGAATATATTATGCAATGGTGTAAGAGATGGTGTAATTTAGGTTGGCATCAATTGATTCTTACACATATAGAATCATACTTCTTCTACATTTATTTTATCTTCTGATGTATTTACTACAGGCCTAGTAAATTTTAAGGATCATTCTTCATTGTGTATTTTAAAAAAATTGTATGGATACGTATTCTTATAAATTTTGTGAATTATTTTTTTATGCTTTTCACAATTTATTACAAGTTGTAATTTTTAAATAATTTTTTTGTAAATTTTTTATGTAATTTTAAATTATAAAATTGTAATTTTTTATGTATTTGATATATGTAAAAATCATATAAATTTGTAACTTTTTATTAAAAAATTACAAAATTTTATATTAAAAATTATAACTTTAATCACTTTTTTGATAAATTTTTATAAAAACTAAAAAAATACGTATATTACCCAAATTTTAGTGTCTGGTGATTGCACGTAACATTACACTGGAAATAGTTACATAGAGAAAAAGGATATTTGAAGCTAGTTCATAAAGAATATCTAGAAAAGTAATGGTTGCAATCCTTGTATTTTTATCTTCGCGTCCATACAGGGGCGGACGCAGGAATCTAAATCAGTGGGGGCTGGTCCGGATCCAAAATAAAAAAATTTATAATTTAGTCTCAAATTTTTTATTTTTTTTTCACTAAGACCTATTTTTAAAGGTTTTTTTCAATTTAGTCCCTGCCGAATTTTCAATTTAGTCCTTCTATCAAAAAATTTTTTTTTTTTTAATATTATAAATTTTAAAAAAAAGAACTTGAGTGGGGGCTTGAGCCCCCACTCGGCCTGTTGTGCGTCTGCCCCTGCGTCCATATGAGATGACACATTAGAATTCTTAAAGTTAAGAGAAAAATCATTATATTAACTCAGAAAAAATATGTCTACTCCTACCATTATGGATTTTGCTTCGAATGCTCTTTAAGGGAGGGCACTTCCAGTGACTGGATAGGCACTATGACTTAGGCTAGAGATCAAAATGTGGAGTTTAGAGATACTCCCCTTATAGACTCAAAACTTTGTAATGATGCATATATTAATAAAATGGAATTGTTCCTCCCCTTATTTTTTTTTTTTAAAAGTCATTCTCGATATACATTAGAGGCTTCTTGTGTGACATATGCTTTGAGATTCGGTATGCACTAATGCTTTGACTACCTTCTCATGTTGGCTTGTGAACATGTTGTGCATATGATTTTAGTTGTATGGGTGAATAAAATCCTCAATGCCCGGATTATCTATTCAAGTATGGCTCAAATTTATTAGAAGGTTGGTATGTTGGCCAAGAATTAGTGTTATGTGCTACATGGTTTCAGCTAGAGAGCTATGGGCTTGTGATAGTTGGTATCAGAGCTCGTTTATGCTAGAGAGAGCAGATCGAGTAGGCCATAATTAGGGTAGAATTGACTCATCGAAAACATATGGAGCTTGTGAGTCAAGCAAACACTTGTGGAAAATAGTGAAGAGATGCTGCTAAGGACTTGACCAAAAGAGGGGCAAGAGGTTGGAGTAATTCAAGGGCTAGTGTGTAAGATATTGCATTCATGGATGTTAACAAATCATAGTGTGCAAGCATATGCAGAAGTTAGTATACTTGCTGTACAACATGGGACATTAATTACGCACTCATTTATAGTAGGCATTTGAGGGAATGCAAACCACTCAAGAGAGTTAGTGGATTGACAGCCTATCTAGTGGGAGGAAGTCCTGTGAGAAGCCCTGGCCTTGTGAAGAAATCTTGACCATGTCTATAAGGGACATCTTATCTATTGGCGAAGCTTAGAGGGTGAAGCTAAAATTGTGCTTCAGAAAGCGTGGCTACAACAAACAGTAGACACATCTTATAGGATGACACATCTTTAGTGATGTGTTGAGTGGATTAATCTTATTACAGAAGTCTAAAATCATGTCAAAGGGTATGAATTTTACTCAAAGGAGTAAATCCGAAAGGGAATGAGATGATTCAGGAGGGATCCATTATGCACAATTTGTGGATGCAAGGAGCGAGCTACAGCGCTATCCACCAGATTCGAGATGAGATACTAGGGAGCTAGCATATCATAGTCGCATGACAAGCAACAATAATATCTATGTAGTAAGCCAGGGCTACATGGTCACATGATAGAGTAGCAGCAATGACCTCGAGATGTAGTAAACTAGCACTACATAGTTGCAAGATAGACTTTGCAGTAATGACCATGAGATTCATACTTGCTCGTGCACAGGCAAAGTAAAACTTGAGCTCAAGTGGAGGATGTTCGATGCCTAATGCTTATCAAAGCCATTGATGTGGGGGAGCTATCATGAGCATGTGCTCAAAGAAGGAGTCTTCAGAGGGATGTTGCTTGAAAATGCCAAGAGAGGGGGCATTGATCATTGAAGAAGTTGCTATGAAGGCAATGATACTAGTGAGTGGCTATAAGGGTCATGAAAGATGAGCCAGTATCATCTTCAAGGAGATAACACTTAAACATACAAACCTAGGAGCGGTCACAAGGACCTTAGTGCTAGGTTGCATCAGCTCTGATTAAACTATGATGGTTGAATGATACCCTGAAGATGTCAATTCAGAAAGGGTCAAGAGGATCTAATCGAGTGTGAAAGTTGCATAGTGAAAGTACAGTAGATTGATTGAACCCAATGTAAGCAAACTTGTATGCAAGGTATAGGACTTGCAAGCAGGCCATGTTTTGTGAGCAAAGTATGAGACTTGTGCTTGAACAAAATATGAGACTTGCATCTCTCACATTGATGGTATGGGACATTGGATGTAGGGCTATCTGTCAATAGATGTTCAAAATATTAAGCAAGCACACAAGCTATGGTGGTAGCACACACTTATGCTATATATAGATGTAGCAAGTCAAATCGAGAACTATAAAGGTAGTGAATTGAATCAAGAGTTGTGTAAGAACAATGTGTTGCAAGCTGTAGGAGTAGTAAGGCATACAGAGGTAATAACCCGAATACTGTAGAGGCAAAAGGACAAGTGAAGTTGCAAAGGCAATATAGTCGGGAGAGTTATGGAAACAGTGATACGTGAGTTTAAGTCGAAACAATGAAGTTGAATCTACAAAGATAGAATACAAAGTTTGTAGAGGTAGCATCATTGGAGACACTGGAGTTGCAGAAGGCAACTATCCAAAGTTGTGTGGGAAAACAAATGTGCAATGGTACAAGTTTAAGGAGATAAAGCTGAAAGGAAGTCTAGGGAGGAGCTGAGGAACAGTAATTTGACAACGATCCCGAAAGCTATGTCAGGTTGAGGATGACATTCATCAAAGTCTCTTAAATGATGTTAACTCAAAGAGACAAGTAGAGTGATTAAGGAAGTAGTTTGAGTGGAGCAAACTGAAGACCCACATGAAGATTCGAGAAGGTAATGCTCAAAAGGATAAACCTTTATGAAAGTTATGTCAGGTTGAGGTGTCTATGAGAGCATTAACATTTAAAGTGAGGAAGAATATCATAAGTCAACCTTGTGAATCAATTCGATAGGCAAACATGCTCAGTTGTGGGCGAAATTTGGTGTAAAATTGAAGCATGAAAAGGAAGCCTTGTGATTTTCCAAATGTTTCCCGTTTTGAGGGTATTTGTATCTTTTTAGTATTAATCGTTTGTCCAATACTAGCAGAAAAGTATATGGTTGCGATTCTTGTATTTTTATCTTCGCATCTATATGAGATGGTGTATTAGAATCCTTAAGAGTTAGGAGAAAAATATGTCAACTCGGAAAAAATATGTCTACTCCTACTATTAGGGCTTTTGCTTAAAATATTCTTTAAAAGGAGTGTGTCTAGTGATTGGATGGGCACTATGACTCAAGTTAGAAATTAAAGTGTGAAACTTTACACAATCAAAACTATATATATAAATTAAAAATCATGTGTTGAAATGTTTCATTAGTTACACGTGCATTAAAGTTGATAAAAAGTAAAGGTGACTAAGGAATTGGAATCCAGAATTAACCAATCAACCAAAACTGAAATTGGTCGGTTAATTGCGGTTATAATTGATCCAACGGTTTCGAATGGTAAATTTTTATAGAGGAAATTCAAGTCTCAGTCAACATTGGGTACTATAAAGTTAACCGTGAGTTACTGAAACCGACTGAAAATATACTCTTTCATGTTGAAATATCCAATATTCAAACTAAATCTCCGAGTCTCAAACCCTGAAATTCATATTCCTTCGTTGTGAGCATTACTACCATGAACTTGACCATTAACACATGAGAATGACGGAGTTAGTGAAAGGCTGTGTCTTGAAAGTGAAGAAGGTGTTGAGGAAGATCAGGAGGCTAAGTCCAAAAACCATGGTCGGAAATGAATTGTTGGTCTCTAACACCACTACCAAAGCGACCTCCTCCATTAAACACCTATTTTCTCATGCTTCATATCGTTGCTTGCTTTTTTGGCATCACAACTATCATTCTTGGAAGCCAGTGGAGACAACAACATGCAACTTTGCAAAAAACCATTCCAAATCATCACAAACCGATTACAGCGGATGTGAGTGATTAATTTTAGTAAGCATTTTGCTCTGATCAGTTTTGGTTGAACTTATTCAATTCTCAGTCATAAAAAATCATATAATTAAATAAAATAAGTAATTAAGCAAATAATGTTTATTAATCCCAAATTTTTTATAATTTAAAAGTATGAGGAACAAAATCCAATCACTCCAAAATTAAAAGGAGTATTTAACATTATTCTTTCTTAACAATAATAAGGAAAAATGCAAAAAAAAAATCAACTTTTGGTCTTTGGATTTTAATCTATAATTTTTTTCCATATAATTTGATATTTTGAATTAGAATTTTATATATCTAAATTAATTTTCATTAATCATATAGACAGAAAAAACTAACATCCAATCGGTGTTAATTTGGTTTTATATAATTCAAAATTATGATTTTAAATTTTCAAAGTTATTAGGACAAAATCTAATTATCTCAAAATCAAAAGTATTTTTGCAATTTATGCTAGTAACAATTTTGAGACCATGTAAAGTACATGGTTAACATAATTATACTCGGAACACTTCAGCTTATAACTTTAAAAGTAGACGAAGTAATTCATTTGTTTATATTTATATATTTATAATTACAATCGGAGCACTTACCTTAAGTTTATTGATTACCTTTTTTTTTTTTTGAGGTAGTTTTGTTTGAAAGAGAGGAAGAACTTAAATTTCACTCTCATTTGTTCACAGCATACACTCTAGTATAAAAAGGAAATATATTAGTAAAAACATTACTTAAATAATTATTAATATTTTGAAATATAATATCTTAAAAAATTATAATATATATATGTTAAATCTCAAATAATCTGAAATTACATATACTATAACACAACTTTCTTGCATAAAAATAATATTCCATTTTTTGTTCAATATTTGAAATCCTCAACCATAGATAGCTGCGTGATTCGGCATTCCAATATTATACTATCGTCTAGAATATAGTTGTTCAATATATCTGTAAGGCTGTCCAACGAAATAAATCTCATATCCGCGGCCCTCAGTGTGGCTAAACCAACGGTAAGCTGCAAGAAAATGAAATTATGAATCTGTTACTCTGATTATTAGAAACTACATAATCATTATAATCATAATTTAGAATTATGATCGACATAATTAATTTGGCATTAAACGAGAAGCCAAAATGGGAATTGTGAGTAACTCTTCGTTCATGTTGAGCTGTTTGAAGATGATTCTTCAGACTTAGTGCATAGCAGCATAAACTTTGGGAAATGACGACAAGGGTCTTCCAACGTCGTTCCAATGCAGCCAGATAGAAAGACCATTCACTGTTACAAAATTGGTATTTAGCAGTGGTTTAAAGACGGCGGTTTGTTTAAATCACTACTAAAGATATACATAAATCCATTTAAATTGTCCAGTTCGATCCTTATGAAAAATAAATTATAGAAGTGGTCTTTTAATAACATTGTGTTAACCTATCTCTAACTACCACAAAACTGGTATTACCACAGAACTGATATTTGACTGTGGTTCAAAGATAGCAATTCATCAAAATCATCACTAATTAATAAAAAATGAATGTTTTGTGGTGGTTTTGTAGTGGTGGTTCAAAGCACTACATGAAGAGGGGAACATAGTGGCGACAATTGCCTAAATTACTGTTAAATGTAAGTGTAGACAGTGCAAGAACAACTCGAGTTCTTAAAAAGCACAACCTTATTCCTAAAAATATTTCCTCTCAAGTTAAACCCTAAACCATGTGTTTTGATTTTTTATTATTTTGATGGTTGTTAGCAGCAATTTTTTTTTAATTTGTTTTTGGTTTCCAGGGCCAAGTCACCATTGATGCTTCCTGACGTTTTGCTAGTCGTGTGAGAACAAATTCTCGGAGACCACAACCTTATTTCTGAAAATATTTCTTATTTCTGAAAATATTTCCCCTTAGTGCCAAATTCCATCTTTTGTTTTTTTTTTTTTTTTTTTCATTTTAATTGTTGTTAGCTGCAATTTTTTAAATTTACCTTTGATTTTCAAAGACAAGTGACTATCCATCAAAGTTATTTCTTACAACCTAGTTTTGTGCGATTCAAGGTTAGCTCTAAACATTTTCTTTTGAATTTGACTTTTTTTTAAATTTTATTTTGATTGTTGTTTGCTGCAATCTTTTTAATTTGCATTTGCCCTCATTGTTGTTGGGAAAGCTGATGTGGGTTAGCTTCCCGGAACCCCAGTCTAATTTGAGCAAAGATAATTGTAACCTCCTCCATTAGAATGTCCAATTCAATGAAAAAATGTATTCCTTAATATCAGGTTCACTAGGGATAGAAACATTACAGAAACGGATAATAAATCCCCTCTTCTTGAATAAGCTATCTCCATTGACACCATCTTTTACTTTTTCTAAATTTCTTTTACTAGGAAATCCTAGCTCAGAAATTTGATTTGTTTCCAAGGAGCGATATACAATGGAAGGAACATAGTAGTTTAAACTTGCTTGTTTGAACAGTCATTGTCCCCGTTGTGATGCATTAGGGCTTAAAGATTGTCCTAGTTATATTTTTGTGTGAGGTAATTTAGGATTCAAATGAGTAACATCCCAAGAAGCCTGCTTTGTTCCTCCTAGAGATGACAACAATCCCATCATTCTTCACGGGGGTAAGGAACCAGCAATCCACAGCGCCAGTAAAATATTTAAGTTCTGAGTTCCCATAACAGTAGACTGATTAGTCCCCTTTCCTGGCCAAGTGATCTGATCATTGCACTTGGATCTCCTTGTGGGGTATTTTGTATAACAATTTCTGACTCACCCACCTCTATGTTAAAGGTTGCTGTTTCATTAACAAACTTCTCTATTCTGCTGGCAAGCCAACAACATCTAGATCTACTATAAAGCCATTGCCTATGGGTTCCTGTCCGTCTCTTAGCCGTATTTTCCTTCGTTCTTGTGTCTGTTCGAACATCATGTCTTCAGCTAAGCCCATTTGAGCAGCTTGCAAACTTGGCTCGTTTAGGGATGGGTCTCTATGCTCATTGTCTCTGTTCCTTCCTCATTGCTCTCCTCATCCCTAGCTAATTGCTCATCTAACTCAGCCTCCAAACATCTCTATACTTGTATCTTGTCCTCTGTAAGTGATTGGCCTCGAACATCTTCCAAGATAGTTGTAGTTACTGTATCCAAGTATATGTGTACCCAAATTTAGTTGTGATCTTTAGTTGATCCAGAACTTTTTACGTTTTTGGACTAACTAATATGACCATGAACCTAAGAACTTGGTCTTCCATACATTGGAAATCACATATTTACAGCTCCCATCTTGAAGCCATGCTGAGAAAGACCTAGATGGTCTTGTGGCTATATCAAGATCAGCAACAGTGTCTAGTAGAATGGGGTTATGATCAAGTGAATAATACCAGCTCTAGGATATAGCATTGCCTAATTTGTATAGCCTATAGCCGAGTGTAAACATTATGGCCATCTACTCTCTTGTCTATCTATGTATCGGCTAGACCTTGAAAAGTGACATTCACCTCTCTTGATATTTAAATAAATTTATGCTTCCCCTGCTTGAACTTCTTAAACCAAGTAATTAATTAAATTAATGAGCTCTTTTTGTTGGAATATTTCAAGAGTTTTTGTTTTTTTTCTTCATTTTTTATGTTAAAATACACTAAATCCTCTTAATTGTATTTGAATTTGTTTTAGTTCATTTAGTATACACTGTTATCAGAATCTGATCAAATAAGACCCTTGAATAAGTGACATAAAACCAAACAAAACTTTTTTGGAATGTATTCACAGAAAAGAGTATATCTGCAAGTTTGAAAGCAAGATTGCAGTTAAATGCTAGTGTTTAGAAATTCTTAGGACCTTAAGTAGAGCGAGCTCTTTTCTTTGGGTTCCCAATCCCCTGCTTCTTGCTTGTGGTTTGAATGGGTGCTCCATGCTGAATTAGTGATATTGTTTATATACTTGCCATGCAGGTCTTGAGGTATGCCTTCTAGGAAATTTTCTATGTGATTTCTAATGCTTGTAACCATTTCTGGATTGGCAATCATTTTTTATCGCCACCATGAATGAAATATTTATCTTTTCTTTAAGACAGCACCTATCTGCCGTCATTATTTAGAAATACATAAGCTGAAATGAATAATTGGATGGCAGTATTAAATTTTGAAATGTGTTTTTCAAACATTGAGCGGTAAAAGTATTGAAAGTGCATGGCATAGTATAGACATGGATAATTAGCTAACCAGAATTGGGAAAATATTGAACATTTTTTCACATTACATGGAAATTGAATGATATACAATGTTTATCTGTTTCCATATTTTTGTCCGCTCAAATTTAGAGTGTTGATCTGCTTGACAGAGAATTCTTGTTATAACCAAATTATATTCATGCATGGGTTGCTTTGTGAGATTTTTTTCTCACTCTTTTTTTTTTTATCCTTCTTCTCTCTGTTTTAGATATAGTGTGTACTGATTGAGCAGTATGGTGTATGGCAGACATTATGACTATTGGAAAATGCAAGGGAGTAGATAGTGTAATTCACTTTTCAACAAATGGTCTGCTCGTGCTCTGTGTTTTTGTTACAATAACAGCTTGGAAGTTCAAAGTTAAAGACTTTCTACCAATTACTGAGGTGTACTAGAAAATCATATGCTAAAAACACTTCACATTCTACAATTACCCTTAACAAGTAAGTACGCCGTGACTAGATAAGCAAAGCTATAAATATTGTCAAAAAATAACTTTTATTTGATGTAGCAAGAAAGCGTCTTTCAATTCCTCCAGTTACAGAGAGAATAAAAATGTATGAACTTTATATATTGATTATTAAAAGATGTGAATAATACATTTGTAAAATAAAACTGTATAAGGATTTCATCTTTATTTATTGTTTAGTTGGTGGGATCTGATAGAAAAAGGCTTGTAACTATAATTATACAAACTCACTAACTATGACTTCTCGTCTCTTTATCAATGATCACTTGCTTTAAGTTTTTTTTTGTTTTTGGTTCTGCCTTGGTTTCAAAGGCTCTGGCTGTATGTCAATAACAATGGATAAAGGACAAAACAAATGGCCTTTCCTCATAGAGAGGATCAACATGGCCAAAGTGAGTGGGCTCCAGCTGATTTGAGATATTTAAGTTTAATAACATGGCCGACCATTGCCAACTCTAAAGAGGACAAACTGAGGAATGATCCACAGTGCAATCTGCAAAACTAGTTCTTCAAGTTGAACAAATCACAACATCT